>CAUYRH010011653.1:0-29985 GCA_963574655.1 Perodicticus potto | reverse complement strand
CCACAGCTTGTTTATCCATTTCTGGGTTGGCGGGCATTCATAATATGCAAATGTCTTTTCGCATTCTGAAGGTTGTCTGTTTGCTTTGGTTGTTGTTTCCTTAGCTGTACAGAAGCTTTTCAGTTTAATTAAGTCCCATTTGTTTATTTTTGTTGCTGCAATTGCCACAGAAGTCTTCTTCATAAAATCTTTCCCCACACTGATATTTTCAAGTGTTTTCACCACACTTTTTTGGAGGATTTTTGTTATTTCATGCCTTAGATTTAAATATTTTATCCATCTTGAATCATTTGTAAGTGGTGAGAGGTGCAGGTCCAGTTTCAGTCTTTTACATGTGATTGTCCGGTTCTCCCAATGTCATTTAATGAATAGAAATTCTTTTCTCCCGTGTATAGTCTTGTTTGTTTTATCATAGATCAGGTGGCTGACTTGGTGCCTGTGGCTCAATGGGCTAACGCGCCTGCCACGTACACCTGAGCTGGAGGGGTCGAATCCAGCCTGGGCCCGCCACACAACAATGATGGTTGCAACCAAAAAATGGCTGGCGTTTTGGCGGGTGCCTGTAGTCCAAGCTACTTGGGAGGTGCAGGCAAGAGACTCACTTAAGCCCAGGAATTGGAAGTTGCTGTGAGCTGTGATGCCACAGCACTCTACCCAGGGTGATAACTTGAGGCTCTGTCTCAAAAAAAAAAGATCAGGTGGCTGTAGATGTTAGTTTCATCTCCTGGTTTTCTATTCAGTTCTGAATATCAATGTTCTATTTTTTGCCAATACCATGTTGTTTTGATCACTATGGCCTTGTAGTATAGCTGAAAGTCTGTTAGGGTGATATCCTTAGCTTTGTTTTTATTACTAAGAATTGACTTGGCTATATGGGAATTTTTCTGGTTCCATATAAAATGCAGAATTATTTTTTCCAAATCTTGAAAGTATGATGATGGTATTTTAATGGGGACTGCACTGAATTTGTAGATTGCTTTGAGTAGTATAGTATTTTAACAACATTGTTGATTCTTCGCAGACATGAGCATGGTATATTCTTACATTTGCTAATATCTTCTGCTAGTTCTTTTCTTAGGGTTTCCTAATTTTCTTTGTAGAGGTCTTTCACCTCTTTTGTTATGTATATACCAAGATATTTCTTTTCTTTTTTTTTTTTTTTGAAGCTACTGTGAAGGGAACTGTGTCCTTGATTAGCTTCTTATTTTGGCTATTATTGGCATATACAATGGCTACTGATTTGTGAGCACTGATTTTATATCCTGAGACATTGCTATGTTTTTTGATCACTTCTAGGAGTCTGAGGTTGAGTCTTTGGGGTTCTCTAAGTATAAGATCATATGATTGGCAAGGAGTGAGAGTTTGACCTCCTCTGCCCCCATTCAGATGCCCTTGATTTTCTTGTCTTGCCTGATTGTATTGGCCAGAACTTCCAGCACCATGTTAAATAGTGGTGACAGAGAACAACCTTTTCTGGTTCTAGTTCAAAGTGGAAAATCTTTCAGTTTTACTACATTCAGTATAATATTAGCTGTGGCTTTCTTGTAGATAGCTTTGATCAGATTCAGAAATGTGCCACCTATGCCTATATTCTTAAGTGTTCTAATTAGAAAAAGATACTGAATTTTATCAAATTTTTTTTCTGCCTCTATTGAGAGGATCATATGATCTCTGTTTTTGCTTCTGTGGATATGGTGAATTACATTTATGGACTTGCATATGTTAAAGCAGCCTTGCATCCTTGGGATGAAAACTACTCGATTGTGATGAATTAATTTTGTAATGTGCAACTGTAATCTATTGGCTAGGATTTTATTGAGAATTTTTGCTTCTATATTCATTAGTGAAATTAGTCTGCAGTTCTCATTTTTAGTTGGGTCTTTTCCTGGTTTTGGTTTCAGGGTAATGTTTGCTTCATAGAATGTGTTGGGGAAGATTCCTTCCTTTTCAAGTTTTTGGAATAATTTCTGGGTATAAGCTCTTCTTTGAAGGTTTGATAGAATTCTGGTGTGAAGCCATCTGGACCTGGGCATATTTTTTGTTGGAAGATTTTTTTTTATTGTTTCTTCAATCTCATTTCTTGAAATAGGTCTGTTCAAGACATCTATTTCTTCTTGGTTAAGTCTACGGAGAGGTGCGATTCCAGGTATTGATCTATTTCCTCCAGATTGTCAGATTTCTGGGCATAGAGTTTCTTGTAGTACTCAGAGATGATCTCTTGTATTTCTGTGGCATCTTTTGTTATTTCCCCTTGTCATTTCTGATTCAGGTTATTAGAAATTTTACTTTTCTGTTTCTAGTTAATCTGGCCAAGGGTTTATTGATTTTATTTATTTTTTTAAAAAACCAACTTTTTGTTTTATTAACTTTTTGAATGATTCTTTTGTTTTCAATTTAATTACCTCTGATTTAATTTTGGTTATTTCTTTTCTTCTGCTGGGTTTGGGATTAGATTGTCCTTCTTTTTCCAATTCCATAAGATGGTTCATGAGTTTGTTGATGTGCTCTCTTTCTGTTTTTTGAATGTGATAAATTTCCACTTTAAGACTGCTTTTGCTGTATCCCACTGATTTGGGTAACTTGTACCTTCATTGTTGTTATGTTTCAGGAATTTAATAATTTCTTCTTTCATCTCTTCCTGAACCCAACTATCATTCAGCATAAGGTTGTTTCATTTCCAAGTTTTTGTGGGGAGATGAATGTTTTTGTTGAAGATGAGTTTCACCTTTATTGCCTTGTGGTCTGAAAAGATACAAGGTGTATCTTTTTGCTGAGGTTTAATTTGTATCCTAGGATGTGGTCTGTTTTGGAATACATACCACAGGCTGACAAGAAAAATGGTGTGTTCTGTATATGTCCTTTAATCCCATTTGTTCTAGGGTCACATTTAAATCTTTTGTATCTTTGTTTAGTTTCTGTTTAGAGGATCTGTCCAATTCTGTCAGAGGGGTATTAAAGTCCCTGGCTACTATGGTGTTATGAAATATCATATTGCTCAGACCCATCAAGTTCTGTTTCATAAATCAGGGAGCATTTAGTTTGATTGCATATTTAAAATTGAAATATCTTCTTGTATTGTTCCTTCAACCAGTATAAAGTGTCCATCTTTGTCTTTTTTAACTTTAGTTACTTTAAATCTGCTTGTATCTGAAAATAAGATCACAGCCCCTCCTGTCTTCTAATTTCCATTTGCTTGAATTACTGTTTTCCATCCCTTAACCCTGAGTCTTGATTTGTCCTTCAAGGCTAGGTGTCTTTCTTGGAGACAGCATATGGACGGCTTGTGCTTTTTTATCCAGTCAACCAACCTGTGCCTCTTCAGTGGTGAATTCAGTCCATTGACATTTATTGAGCAAATTGTTAAGTGTGGTGAAGTTCTATTCATCTTATTTTGTGAAAGTTTGTTGTGTAGTTTTATCCTTTGCACCATTGTGAAAGCTAAGTTTTGACCTTTAGTTTCTGGGTGTTTACTTTGCTGGTGGTCCATTGAGGGGATCAGTGTTGAGAACAGGTCTAAGTAATTCCTGTAGAGCTGGTCTTGTTGTGGTGAACTTCCTCAGTTCTTGTATATCCACAAAAGATTTGATTTCTCCATCAGTTTTGAAGCTTAATTTAGCAGGGTACAGAATTTGGGGCTGAAAATTGTTTTGTTTAAGAATATTGAAGGTGGATGACCATGCTCTTCTAGCTTGGAAAGTTTAAGTTGAAAGATCTGCTGTCAACCTAATAGCTTTGCCTTTGTAGATCAGTTGGCACTTACTCTTGGTTTCTTACAGAATTTTTTTTTTCATCTTGACTTTGGACAGGTTCATTACAATGTGTCTCGGAGAGGTTCTGTTTGAGTTGAGATTGCCTGGCATTCAATATCCATCAGAAAGGAATGTGTCAGGGTCTTTAGTAAAAACTTGGGAAGTTTTCATTTTCTTCCTCTTCAGGAATCCCTATTATTCATATGTTTGAATGTGTCATGGAGTCTCAAAGTTCTCTAAGCACCTGTTTTGCTTTCTCTCTTTTCTTTTCTGCCTCTTTAACTACCTGGGTTAACTTGAAAACTTTATCCTCTAGCACTGAGATTCTTTCTTCTCCATGGTCTAACCTATTTTTGATACATTCTATTGCATCTTTATATTCCCGATTGTCTCCTTCATTTCTTTAAGCCCCACCATATCCTTTCTATAATCTACATATCTCTTATCTGACTTTTGGTTCTGTCTTTCCATTTTCTCATCTATTCCTTTTATTGTCTTTATCATTCATATTTTAAATTCCCTTTCTGTCAAATCTATTAATCCTTTATGGGTAGAGTCTTGTGAAGTAGCTGCCTCATGGTTCTTTGGGGGAGTTGCTCTGCTTTGGTTTTTCATGTTGCCTGAATTTTTCTGTTGGTTCCTCCTCATGTATTCTTTCTTCTTGTTCACCTCTTTGTCATCCTTTTTCCTTCTCACTGCCTCCTTTGTTTCAAATTAATTTGTCTCAGAGCTTAGGTCTTGAAGTGGCCTGAGCCTGAGCAAAGCCAAACTCTTCCTTGTGGCCAAATAAACAGAAGTGATGACAATTTGTTGCCAGGACACCAGGTGGCACTGTGGTTTTTTTAGGAGACAGCACAGCCAGCAACCTCTATGGTCCTTATTCCAAACTTACTTGCTTTTGGTGATCTCCTGATTGTTTCCTTGGCATTCAAACTCTGCTGGATTGGAATCTTAAAGCTCACAAGAATCTTTCAGGGGGCAGGTCTCATGGTTTCCCCTGATTCTAGTTCTTGTTAGGTGTGGGAGTCCCTAAGCCTGTCACAACAGAAGTTCTGATCCTGGCAGGCAAAATTAAGACTGCCGTGCTTTACGGCCCTGCTAAGACCTTCACGCAACCTTCCCATAATGGCATCCCCCTGGCCTCTGAGACCTTCTCAGTATGGCTGCCTCACCAGCCACCAAACCTATGGCAAGTCCATGCCAACTGGCATTCAAATCTGGTTTATTTATACTGTTTGAGTCCTCCCCCTCTTCCAAGCTTTCCACTCAATGTGCATCTTTCCCCAACAATTGAAAACTCCAGAAAGGCCTCCTCCTATCCTGGACCTCCATGGAGAGCCAGCCAATCCCAGCAGATGGTATCACTTGCCTAATTCATCAGGTTTGCACTGCTCCAGATCATATACTGTATCCAGCTCACCACCTCCTTGCTGTGCTCACTAAACTACAACTCTGGGTAAGGTCCCTGCACCAGGTAAGGCTGGGTTCTGGTGTACCATCTTGTTCCACCCCTCCTTTCTTCCCATTTTATCAACCTTTAGGACTGAAGGCAGAAAAGTAGTCTGCGGGATGGCCTCTGAGAAGCTAAGCTGAAGCAGTACAGCTGAACTGGTCTGCTTAGTTCACATTCGTTCCCCTACCCTCCGTGATTACCTAGTTAAGGTTTCACCATGATTGTGAGGATGTTTGTGTCAAGAGACTTTGAGGAATTAGTCACACATAGACAATAGATGTCATGATATTGGTAGAATAGAGGTTAATTTGATAATGTGATGTTTTGTTTGATAATTCTCTTAGATAGTTTGTTAAAGTGAAAATTACCTTTATGTTGTTTAAACATTTTGCATTGTTAGAGCAAAGACTACTTTAGTGTTGCTTTCTGTCAGATAAAGTTTAAATTTTCTATGTTTCCTGGTATTCCCATTATAAAAATTATTGAATTGTAACTGAGGCAGAACAAAATTGAGAGGCTACCATCATTGTTCATTAGAATTGTTAGTGTTCTGTTAATAAAGCTAGTGAACCTACTCAGCCATGTCTGCATATTGGCTGGACAGTGACAGGTGGTTACCCTCTTCATCTGGTAACAGGGTAGTATTTATAAGCTCCCAATTCTAGCTACCTACATGAGTCACATTTCTTTGTGAACTTTTGAGCTTACTTACATAATTTTTTTTCTCTTGTTACTCTGACTTTTATCAATTTATTTCACAGGTCCCCTAAACTTAGGGTAGTAGAGGGGAAAAGTGTCCCCGCCCCCAGTTTTGGCAACCATGAAGGGTCACCTCACTCACTCTTGGAATGTCTGGCAAAGCCAACAAATAAAAAGCAAAACTTCTTAGAGTCAGCCTCTCAGATTTCTGCTGGCAGTGTCCTAATTGAATGAGAGCAGTAAGAGTCTCTTTGTACTTTTATTTCCAAATTTGGATTAACAGGAGAAAAACATCTATAAGAATTAGTTCTTTAGATTGTGACTCTTGTGAATCCAGATTGGGTACCCCTTGGTTATGATCCTTTCCCTCCCAGTGACAGACATGGCTTTCTTGTATGTTCTTTTTTTTTTTCAATTTATTTTTATTTTTATTTTTTATTGTCTTTATTATCAAATCATAGCTGTGTACAATAGTGCAATCAAAGGGTAGAAAGTGCTGGTTTCATATACAATCTGAACTATTTTCTTTTTCTTTTTTTTTTTTTTTTTGAGACAGAGCCTCAAGCTGTCACCCTGGATAGAGTGCCGTGGCATCACAGCTCATAGCAACCTCCAATTTCTGGGCTCAAGCGAGTCTCCTGCCTCTGCCTCCCAAGTAGCTGGGACTACAGGTGCCCGCCACAACGCCTGGCCATTTTTTGGTTGCGGCCGTCATTGTTGTTTGGCGGGCCCGGGCTGGATTCGAACCTGCCAGCTCATGTGGACGTGGCTGACGCCTTAACCCGTTGAGCCACAGGCGCCGAGCCAATCTGAACTATTTTCATCAAAGTGATTAATATAGCCTTCCTGGCATTTTCTCAGTTATTATATGAAGACATTTGTATTCTGCATTTAGTAAGGTTCACCTGTACCCTACTAAGATGCACCGTAGGTGTGGCCCCACCAATTACCCTCCCTCCACCCCCACCTCACTTCTTGTGTCCTGAGAGCTTGGCTTGGCTTTCTGCCTGCCAGGGCACTGGATATCAGGCCTGCACCTGCGGGTGGCCAGCCATGAGGCTGGGGATCCTGAGAATTTGTAGATAGCTGGGCAGAAATGTGGGTTGTACCCCAATTCTCTGATATCTAAATGAAGAAGCTCAGGGTATTTTACCCCAAAACATGATGCAATGGTATAAAGAGTATTTGAATTAAAGGCCCTGAGATATTGATAGGCCTTGGAAGGGAATTTCCATCTGCATAAAACAAAACAGACTCATTAAGAAGAACCGTTGTTTTTCCTTCCCCTCTCAGTTATCTCCTAATCTACTGAGGAAAAGAGGATAAAGAACGCAACCTGGCCCAACTCATTTGAAAATAATGCTTACCTCTTAGGTTTATTTAACTTCCAAAGAGAATAATTTATAAGTTAATCCTTCCCCCTCAGTCCATTCATTCTCCCAAGTATCTATTCATCCTTCCTTAGTAATAATTTATTGTCCCTCAACAGAATTACCTATATTCTTCTCCTCTCTCCTTTCTAAAGTGAGCGTATATAAGCTTCTGGACCTTGCTGGGATATTGGGCAGTCACTCTGTGATTTGGTTACCAGACAATGAAGAGGTCCAGCCACCTGACATCTGTCAGAGATGGGATAGGTTCCGCCCTATTTGGTGGATAGGTCCACCAAAGTTTGTCAGAAGGCTGGTGACTCTGGAGAACAGTGAGAGTAGTCTCTCCAAGACTGTTCTGTTCTTCCATTTCCAGAATCACAGTTTTATACATAAAAGATCAAAGCAAAGACCACATTAACCCTTATTTTACATAATAATCAGAATAATTCAGTAACTTATGATAACATTCCAATTCAAAAGTTAATCTTCTAAATTAATTCACCTAAACTACTTAAAATAGTCATCTTTAGGGTGGGAGCTAAATTTACAAAATAATAAGAATGGGAGACAGGAAGTAAAGGTCACTTAGGACTTAAACTGACCAGACCAACTGACCATGTTAGCCCTAGCCTGACGGACTCTATCTTATTCTCACTTCATGTGTTTTTGATTTTCCCCATGCTCCTGTTAAATATATTTGTAATCCCTTTCTTTTATTAATCTGTCTTATTGTGAGTTGAGCTTTCAGCGAAACTTCCAAGGGTGAAGGGGAAGCTTTCTCTTCTTCCCAACACTGCCAATCATTTCCAGCTCTCTGGGGCTTCACTAAGACTTTCTTTCTTTTGGCTATTTTTGGAAATGACTCTGGATCATTAAGCTGCATCTTTTGCACCTTCTTTGAGGATGCCGCTTATGTCTGTGATTAAACTATAAGAAGACATACTGATTTTGATCTTGGGTCACATTAGAATACGTATACAGTTTTGGTGAAAAGAAAAGAAATGAAAAGAAAAAATAGACAAGGCAAGAAAAAGAAGAAAAGGCTTCAATACTTCCAGGAAAATGTACAACAATATAGCCTCCATAGTTGACCACCTCCCTACACTGACCATCTCCTTACGTTGACCTAATTTTAATAGATTAGACATGAATCATGTGTACCTGTCAGTATAGTAGACCCAGTTCCTTATGTTGACTGTTAGATGTTGAAAGATGTTGAAAGGTGTCACTGAGAACCAGACCAAGTAGAGTCAATAGCAGAGATTTATTCAAAGCATCTGCAAGTGATGGGCTGCCAAAAATGGCAACAGCACTGAGTTAGGGTGAGGGGCTCAGGAGGTACTGGACAAGCTAAGATGGAGATCAAAGGTCATCTGCTGGAGGCCCTGTAGAGGTAAGAGGGTTATCTGCTATGAATCTTCTACAAACTGGAAGGAAGTTTAACAGAACCAGAAAAGCCAAGAGAGTTCTATTCTTTGTTTAATCAATGTCCAGACGCACCTGGTGCCAGAGAAAGACTAACAAGGCCTATTCTTTACTTAATGTTTAAGCCCCCGAGAGGCAGAGACTTTACTGTGTTTATGACCTCCCGCAGGTAGGGAGAGACTAACATTGATGGCCTCCATATGCTAACCAGTTCATTATTGTCCTTTGGGTGGTCAACTAACAGAGGTTTTACTATATTTGTCCTAGCCAAAAATCTGATGATAAGGTATTTGAAAGGATTTTTTAAATAAAAGAGCTCTATGGTTAAATGTTAGCTCAATTGGAGGCCAATATTCAGGGCCTGATAGGATCTATTTTTAAGGCCTTCTTTCCTAGGAAAAAATTAGATCTGGAAACAAACCAGATATTTTATTCACTCAGATGGGCTTTAAAAATAACTGCTTGGTATTTCCAAATGTTCCCTCACCCCAAATTTAGTCTACTACCTCCATAGTAAGAGAGGACACCCAGAAAAAATAAAGTCTAAAAAAAAAAAAAAAAAAGGCTTCTCACAAAAGTCCCAAGGACACACCTACAAAGTCCTTCCTATAGTGACTCAGCTCTTAAGAATGTGTAGAAACTTAACTTCCTGAGACCTTGAAACTAATGCTTGCTTCTGCTTATATAAAAGCCCAGGCTTCTGTAAAAGCCTGTACCCACCTTCTCCAGCTTGATTAAAACTGACCAATGAGAAGGTTACCCATGGACAAAGAACCCTTGGCTGAAGACAAAAGGGAAAGGAGAGAGCCTGTCAGGGAGCACAGCCATTTTTGGACTTTAGTCTGCTGTGGCTCTGCCGGCTGAAATAAAGCCCTTCCTCTTTTAAACACTCATGTTCAGGTGTTCTTTTTCTCCATTGGGGTTTGTTTTCCTGTGACACATAGGGTTGCATATCAGGGCAGATACATAATCTCAAAAGTCTCCACAAGTGTTGGTAAAAATCAGGTAGACTTACTTTCCCCAGATGTCAGAAATACAATTCAGGTTCAACTTTCTCATATAAACTAGTAAGTTTTGTATTAGTATGTTTGGCTGATTCATGGTTAAAAGTTTAGATTGAAAGTGTGAACTGAAATAAAATATATATATATATTTTTTGAGACAAATTCACTCAAGCTGTCACCCTTGGTAGAGTGCTCTGGCGGCATAGCTCACAGCAACCTCCAACTTGGGCTCAAGTAATCCTCTGGCCTCAGTTTTTCTATTCTTAGTAGAGATGGGGTCTCACTTTTGCTCAGGCTGGTCTCGAACTCATGAGTTCAAGCAATCCACCTGCCTTGGCCTCCCAGAATGCTAGGATTACAGGCATGAGCCTCCATGCCCAGCCTAAAATAAAATCCTAAGGCTTCCTGCCAGTGGCTGTCTGACTGGACCCCCTCTTGATCAAGAGGATCCCCTAAACCTGAGTCGCTAGACATGGGAAAGATCAAACATAAGTCATCATGTCCTTCTGCCTTCTTACAGGTGTCCTTTGTGACTCATTAACAGGCCTAACGTTATCCAAGACATACCTGAACGTCCTAATATACATAACAAACCACTTGAGTCTGGACACACATCCGGTGTCTGGTAAATTGTCTGTGATTACCAGACCCTGTCTGTTGACTCAAGAATTCTTTTTGCTGACTCCTGGTCTGTTAGGCAAAGCTTAACTCTTTTAGCCAACTGTCAGCTAAAGAATCTTTAAACCCACCTATAACCTGTAAGCCTTTGCTTTGAGATGTCCCAGCTTTTTGGTCCAAACCAATGTATGTCTTTTACATATTGATTTATGACTTTATCTGCAATTCCTTTCTTCCTGAAATATATAATAAAACCAAACCATAACCCACTTGCTCAAGACTTCTTGAGTATAGCTCTGGGTCATGGTCCTCAAATTTGGCTCAGGATAAACCTCTTTAAATTATTTTACAGAGTAGGGCTTTTTTTCTCTCAATATAAGCTATAAGATCTCTGTCTATATGTTTATGTATGTCTACATATGTATGTTATATACGTGTAGCATTTTCTACCTCTGGATGGTATTACCAAGTTTATTTATAAAATCCCTCAAAGGAGCTTCATTTTAATTGACTTAAAGAAAAAACAAGCACTTGTGTGAATTAAAAACTTCTAAAACTCTCAGAAATGTAGAGTGTCTTTAAAGTCCACATGATTTGGGATAGTCCTTGGTAAATATGGCAGGTTTAATTTTGTTGGTTTATTAAAAATAAGTATGTCTTCAGAGTTTTCAATACTAAATATAGTATGGATGTGCCATTTTTATTCTACCTGGTTTCCAGTTAAATAAGCATATGTTATCTCTCCTAGACATTTGAACTTATAAAAATGTAAATTTAACCTAAGAGAAAAGTGTACAAGAAAAATAAATTGCTTGATGTATGTCAAGCACGGAAGTTAAAAAGAAAAAAAAAAGAGACCACATGTTAAACTTTTCAGGTTTCTTGCTTCTGTGAGTTTTGATACTTGATTAACATGCTTATCTTGTAAAATTGCTCAAGAAGAAAACAGCTGGGCAGCGCCTGTGGCTCAGAGAGTAGGGCACCAGCCCCATATACCGAGGGTGGCGGGTTCAAACCCGGCCCCGGCCGAACTGCATCAAAAATAGCTGGGTGCTATGGCGGGCACCTGTGGTCCCAGCTACTTGGGAGGCTGAGGCAAGAGAATCGCCTAAGCCCAAGAGCTGGAGGTTGCTGTGAGCTGTGACTCCACAGCACTCTACCGAGGGCGATAGAATGAGACTCTGTCTCTACAAAAAAAAAAAAAAAGAAGAAGAAGAAGAAAACAGCTTACGGCAGTGGCTCACTTTGCTAAATGTTTCATGAAATTTTCATGAGCAATCCAAGCATGATTATTAAAAATACATGAGTTAAATAGATGAGATAAATTTTATAAATAAACTTAAAAAAAATTATGTTTCATAACTTGTCTGCTTTACAATGTTTTTGGCAACCTGAAGCCTGATGTTTTATTAATTAAATAATACTTGTTGAATATCTAGATTGTCTCCAAGTATGACAAAATACTGAAATATTAATTGCTGAACATAAGTTTGTATACATTTGGGTTGTAGAGGGATCAAATACAAGACATTTGGGTCTAGTAGTAAACATACTCTTTTGCCACATTGAAAAATTGTACTGTAAGGAATCAGATGCCTCTAGAAATTATAAAATGATGTATTCACAAGTTTTCTAATCTACTACAGAATGCTGATAAATGACAGACAGTTCATAATTGTTGACTACTACTTACTCATTTTTGCTGGCAATTAAGTTTACTAAAGGGTAAGAATTCTAATCAACAAATGTAAATGAACTACTAGGAATAATAAGAGTGAAAAAACCTCTTCATGCAAATTATTTAAGGAAAGTATGTGTTTTTGGTAAGGAAAAGTTTACAAGGTATACATAAAATATGCATTTTTGTGAAAGACAAAGTAATTTATCTTTATCTTAAAATAATATCAAGATTATCTAATAGGACAGAGAAAAATGAAGGAAACCAAGCCAGATCGAAAATGGGAAGTTATAAAGGATCTGTAGAAAAGGGAGAGAGAGAAAAAATATTATTTCATGTAGTCAAACTGGCAAAGATTGAATGGATTTTATTAATAGATTTAAAAATGAGCTTTAATGTAATAGTATACCAATGTGAGAAGAGAATTTTATTTTCTTTCTCTACTAAGAAGACAAAATTTTCTTAGCTTATTGGTCTGTTTTATTTTATTTTATTTTATTTTATTTGTTTTAGAGACAGAGTCTCACTTTATTGCCCTCAGTAGAGTGCGGTGGCGTAACAGCTCACAGCAACCTCCAACACCTGGCCTTAGGCGATTCTCTTGCCTCAGCCTCCCAAGTAGTTGGGACTACAGGTGCCCACCAGAAAGCCTGGCTATTTTTTTGTTGCAGTTTGGCCGGGGCAGGGTTTGAACCTGCCACCCTCAGTATATGGGGCTGTTGCCTTACCCACTGAGCAACAGGAGCTGCCTTATTGGTTTGTTTTAGTAAGAGAGTACAATAATTGGGTTTTAGCCTTCATATGAAAGCTATAAATTAGCTCTATATAGCACAAGAATACAGGGAGAAGGGAAAGGGAGGGGAGGGGAGGGGGGAGGTTGAGTGGAGAGAGGGCAATTGGTGGGATCACACCTACGGTGCATCTTAGTAGGGTACTGGTGAAACTTATTAAATGTAGAGTATCAATGTCTTTATATAGTGATTAAGAAAATGCTATGAGGGCTGTCTCTCACAGTACGATCAAAATGTTTCTGATTGTATATGAAACACATTCTGCCCTATGATTGCACCAATGTACACAATTATGATTTAATAAAATTATTAAAAAAAAAAAAAAGAGAGTGCAAAAGGGTTTTCTTTACCTTTTTGGTAATCTGCCTAGAAGACAAGAATTCTGTGTTTAATTTTTTGTGTTTCATATTATTTTTATCATGTCGTTGATTATTTATTTTGAGATAGAGTCTCATTGGGTCACCCTCAGTAGAGTGCTCAGTATCTCAAATTCTTGAACTCAAGCAATTGTCTTGCCTCAGCCTCCTGAATAGCTGAGACTATAGGCACCTGCCATGGTACTTGGTTAATTTTTCTATTTTTAGTAGAGATGGGGTCTCCCTCTTGCTCAGGCTGGTCTTGAACTCATAAGCTCAAGTGATCCACCAGCCTTGGCCTCCCAGAGTGCTGGGATTACAGGCGTGAGCTACCATGCCCCATTAGTCATTGCTTATGAAGGAAACCAAGTCAATATTAAAAGAGGTAAGGTTTAAAACTTTTGTACAATGATGTTACTGAAACCATCCTTAATATCAATAAAGGGTACAAGGCAAAAACTCTGTGAAGGCACAGGCCTAGCTAAAAATATTGATAATAATCAGCCACTGTCCCCTCATTTGCTTGATAATAACCAGCCACTTTTCCTCCTTTGCTTCCCTGTAATTGCTACTCTGGAGTCATGTAGCTGGTGTCACAAGGATCCTTAACTTTCTTTACAGATAACATTACCTTTTTAGAAACCTAAAGGTAGTTTTTTTTTTTTTTTTTGAGACAGAGCCTCAAGCTGTCACCCTGTATAGAGTGCTGTGGCATCACAGCTCACAGCAACCTCCAATTCCTGGGCTCAAGCGAGTCTCCTGCCTCCACCTCCCAAGTAGCTGGGACTGCAGGCGCCCACCACAACACCCGGCTGTTTTTTGGTTGCAGCTGTCATTGTTGTTTGGCGGCCCGGGCTGGATTCGAACCCGCCAGCTCAGGTGTACGTGGCTGGCGCCTTAGCCCGTAGAGCCACAGGCGCCGAGCCCTAAAGGTAGTTTTTGAGATGTCTTCCAGGCCCTGTATTCCAGTGGAACAGCTGACCCACCCAGACCAGTGGCCCATACCAAGAAACTGACTCAACTGGTCTTGTGTCCCCCAACAACTCAGCAAATAAGACAATTTCTACACCTCCAATGCCCCCAACCCAGCCAATTAGCAGACCCAATCACCTAGCCTTTTGCCTATCTATCTTTAAAAACACTCTTTCCCCAGATGTTCAGGAAAACGGATTTGAGAAATTCCTCCCATTTCCTCACATGGCCCCTGCAATATTAAACCCTTTCTCTGATGTAGCTCCAACGCTACAGCATTGGTTCTACAGCATTGGCTTCCTCTCCGGCAGCAGGGAAGGGACCTGGTTGGGCAGTCACACTATTGTCTGTATTTGCTTTAGAATCTTTTTTTTTTTTTTGTCACTTTGCTTAAATAGATAACTAAATATAATTTCACAGTAACCTGTGATTTTATTTAATCAGATGTTCAAATCTTTTGATATTTTTGATAACTTCTCAAAATCAAATTATAAATTAAAGTCTTTTTGACTTTAGATTGATTTTGTGATTTCCCAGAGAGTCCCTGAAAAATTTCAAAGGGTTTGTTCTCTCATCTTGTAAAAAGGGAGATGTTAGGCTGAGTGAGGTGGCTCACACCTCTAACCCTAACACTTGGGAGTCTGAGGTGAGTGCCCGCCTGAGCACACGGGTTCAAGACCAGCCTGAGCCAGACCGAGACTTCGTCTCTAAAAATAGCTAGGTATTATGACCGGCACCTGTAATCCCAGCTACTTAGGAGGCTGAGACAAGAGAATCACTTGAGCCCAAGAGTTTGAGGTTGCTGTGAGCTGTGATACCACAGCACTTTACTGAGGGTGACAAAGTGAGAGTCTGTCTCAAAAAAAAAAAAAAAAAGGGGGGGGAGATGTTAAGCTAATTAAATTTATTTGATATATGAATTTACATGGGAAACATTATTAAATAAGAAGTGCTAAAAAAAAAAGAAGTGCTGCTAAACCTTCTTTATGTTATATTTGTATAAGCACGTATTATTAGCATGAGTTTATTGTAGAAATGAGGCCTCACCATGCTGCCCAGGCTAGGCATGCTCTCCTGACCGCAAGTGATCCTTCTGCCTTGGTCTTCCAAAGTGCTGGGGTTACGGGCATGAGCCATCACTCCTGGTCTAATTATGATTTCATTTATGATCTTTTTATTTACAATTCTGCTGGTTTTTAATATTCTGTTTTCAGGATATTAAACTATATGTCACTTAAACTCTATGTAATTTACACTCTTTTTTTTTTTCTGGCAAGACAGGATTTTTATTGGATAGAAGAGAATAAAGAAGGAGTAAGAAGTACCAGAGCTTCTGGCAAACGAAGTCCAATTTACACTCTTAAAACTGTATGTAATTTAAATCAGTGTGGTAGATTGTACTTTTGTAAATAAAAATTGAAACATTTATCTTTTTCTCTCTACCTAATCTCTCCAGAATTAAGAAATTCTTAGTGAATGTTTTATTTTCATGGCAATATGCTTATTTGTATTAATTCAATACAAAACAACCTGTTCTCTTTGTAAAAGAATACAATAGGAAACATTGT
This sequence comes from Perodicticus potto, assembly GCA_963574655.1. Classification (NCBI taxonomy): domain Eukaryota; kingdom Metazoa; phylum Chordata; class Mammalia; order Primates; family Lorisidae; genus Perodicticus; species Perodicticus potto. The sequence goes on along the minus strand of CAUYRH010011653.1, from coordinate 14,299 downwards.
TTATATTATCAAGGCTTCAACAGGTTCTATGGTTTCAACCTGTGTCCTAAACTTCATGTGCGGGAAACTTAATCCTCAATGCAACAGAGTGGAGAGGTGGGACATTAAGATGTGATTAGGTCATGAGGGCTCAGCCCCCAGGGATGGATTAATGCCATTATCTTAGGAGTGGATTAATCATCATGGGCGTGGATGCCAGGGTCCAGCCCTCTTCCCTCTCTCTCTCCGTCATGTGCTCTCTCAACCCCCCAACCTCAGCGTGAGATGACAGAGCAAGAAGAGGCTCTTCAACCTTGGACTTCCCAGTGTCCAGAACTATAAGAAGTAAATTTCTGTTCTTTATAAATCACCCAGGGTGTGGTATTCTGTTACAGCAACACAAAATACAGTGATACCTTGAGTGATACCTTGGAATCTGCACTTAATCCATTCCAGAACCCCTTTCGAGTTCCAAATCATTCAAGTTCCAAGACAATTTTTCCCCTTTAAAATAATAGAAACTAGAGGAAGGACTGTATCTCCCTTTATTTTATGGCCCAGCAGGCAGCACAGTACTTGGCACAGAGATAAAGCTCTGATAAAACTTGGTGACTAGAATTAAACCAGGTGGAATATAAATAAAATAAAATAAAAAATAAAATAATAGAAACTGGATGAATTCATTCCTGGGTCCCACAAACTCAAATTTTCAAAATGATTTTAACAACAAATACACTGGATTTTAAGGTAAAATATTAACAAATAAAATATTTGAATAGAAATGTAAACTAATGGAATTAAAATATAAAACCCTAAAAATATAAAGGCCTCCTTTATCGCAATTGAACACTTCATTCGAAACATACCCCTCACTGTTCACAAACTCCTTCATCTCCTTTACAAACATGTCTGCTGCTTCCGAATTAGAACTGGCAGCTTCTCTGTGAATAACAACACTAGGGATCCCAGTTGTTTTCTTAAAGTTCTCCACTCACCCACTACTGGCTTTAGACTCCTCCTTTTTTTTTTTTTTTTTTTTTTGCAGTTTTTGGCGGGGCTGGGTTTTAACCCGCCACCGCTGGCATATGGAGCCGGCGCCCCACCCCTTTGAACCACAGGCACCGCCCTAGGCTCCTCCTTTTGATCACTAGTATCAGACATGCCTTTCACTAAATCATCGTCGAGGACCTTGGCTTTCTCACAAATTACCGTCTCAGAAATCACATTCACCAACCAGCTATTTTTCATTAATCCAAACTAGGAGGCGTTCTTCCATCTCTTCCATACTTTTCAGTCTCCTAAAGGTCAACATTGTATCCCCTTTTGCCACATTAGCTGCTTTGATAGCTTCTTTATTTTTGAAACTTGTTGATTTAGGCATCCGAACATAGCGCGAGGTCATCCACACGTGTACCACTTTCCTGCTTAGCAAGGAGAGCTTCCTTAACTTCAACTGTAGCTCTAACAGCTTTCCTCACTACACTTTTTAGGACCCATGGCGAATACAGTTAGTTGTTATTATATAGAAAAAATAAAAACACGAAACAGGCACAAAAGCATAAAATTAGTACTGAAAATCATGAGATGCTTTCATTAGAGCTTCCAACAACAAACTGAATGAAAAGCATATGGGTGGCCTGAGCACTGGGGAAACGTATGCACAAAAACACACTAACAATGTGCTGGGCATTTGGATTCCAAAGCAGCATTGGATTTCGTGCAAAATTTGCTTAAATTTTTTGTTTGGAGTCCAAGTTGCTCAAGTTCTGGGGCGTTCTAATTCTGGGGGCAATACTGTATACTAAAACAGATGGGAATGTTATATTTGGGAAGGATGTGCATAGAGTCAGATGTGACTAGACAGTTTTAAGGGACTAAGGCTGACTTCACAGAGCCAATGCTCACAAAGCCTCTTGAGGGGCAAAACCAGCCTGGTGCTTGACTTACAGGGTCCCCAGCCTTGTAGGTGAGTAAGGAAGGTCACTTCTTGATAGGTCTAAGAACCTGTGAGTATTCTGGGGACCTCACAAGGAAAGGGATTCACCCTAATATTTAGATATTGCAAGTAAAGTCTAATGGCAAGTTATTGACTTTGCTCCCTGGCCTTGAGAGGCTTTTAAAAGTCTAATTTGAGATTCCTTATTAACAGTTCCAGCAAAACAGATTTTAAAAGAGCCTGTATGGTCAGTTACCATTTTTGATGCACTTATATTAATAATCAGGCTGAGTTAATGAGACTAGATTTGTATTCCAAACAAAAATAGTCTTATTATTTTTGATGGAAATGGAGTGACTACATAGAGAAAATAAGGGTTTCAGTGCAAAACTATAAACCATTCTGTGAGTATTCATCATTTTTGAGCTATTTTCACCTCTGTCCAGACTGAATCTGGCATTCTGTACATTCTGTCTGTAATTAAAGTTTCTAATTTTTCTCTCAGCCTCCTGACTTGGTGCCACCGAGAGCTAAAACCTGAGTGCCCAGATACTTATTAGGACCATCTAAAAATTCTTGCAAAGAAGCTGGATACTTTCATGCTCTTTTCTGAAAAATAGCTACAATGTGACACTGATGTGTGTGGCATCACTAAACTGCACATAGGAAATTCATCGGATTGCCACTGTCCTCACTGAACCATCTAAATCTGCTTGGAGCTCAACATGTAGAAATCTTCTCAATTGACTGCTCTTTGGACTGAAAAACTGGGTTTATACCAGTCTTTGCATTTTTCTTCCCCCTTTATAGATCTCTTATCTCACAATGTCTAACCTGAAACTCTCTCTCTATATAGATACCAACTTAACTTATAATATGTAAAACTTTAAAGTTTCAAAAGGGGGAATGAAGGGGAACAAAATATGCTACCCTAAAATATGCCACTTTGGTCTAAGGGTTATTTTGAGCTGAAGGCAATTGAGGAACAGCAGACACAGGAAAATCTCTGAAACCAGAGCATACATTTCCCTTTTTGTAAAGGAAATTTGCGTTTATAATGGAAATTTCCATTTGTAGAAGTGCCTTCTCCCATATTAGAAAGAGGCGAATGACTTCAGAGACTACTCTCATCACCTGATGTCTTAGTCCATTTGTGTTGCCATAAAGGAATAACTGAGGTTGGGTAATGTGTAAAGGAAGGAGTTTTATTTGGCTCGTGGTCCTGCAGCATGTACAAGGACCACAGCACCAGTATCTGTTTCTGGTGAGGGTCTCAGGAGTCTCCCACTCATGGCAGAGGTGAAAGGGCGAGGAAGGAAGTAACGCAGAGAAGGGAGGTGCCAGGTTCTCTTTGACAAGTAATTCTTACAGGACTGACGGTGCCACAAGAATGGCGCCGGAAATTTATCAGTGATCCACGCCTATGACCCAAGCACCTCTCACCAGGCCCTACATTCAACATTAAGGATCAAATTTCAACATGAGATTGTAGGGAGCAAATGTCCAAACTACATCACCCGTGAGACTCTTTGTATAAAACAAACCTTACTAGCCCACCTTTCTTAGCATCTATTTCCTAGTCACCTTTTCCTTTGCTACCGTTTCTCTCCTTTAGGATGGTATTTATAAGCCCCAAATTGTAACCACCTCCATTACCCACATTTCTTTGTGAACCCCTGAGCTTATGTACATAATTAAATGTTTTTTCTCCTGTTACTCTGTCTTTTGTCAACTTCATTCACAGGGCCGCTCTTCACTAAACCTAGGAGGGTAGAAGGAAAAAGCATTTCCTCCTCTGCATTCTCATCTCCCTTTTCTTCAAACACAAGATTGGCAGCAGCAGTAGCAGCAGCAGGGGTCAGATGGCTCCTCTCTGGCCACTCTGCACTATTCATCTAAGTCACGTTTCCTTGGCCCAGGATCCTGGAGTATCTGTCTCTATACTCCAGGCCCTTCAGCCCTGGTGAACTCTCATTTATCGTACAACTTTAGGTTCTTCGCCAATATCTCTATCAATAGGGGAATGGGCCATATGCTCAGGTGCATGTTATGCCTTTATTGAGAGTGGTGTCCAGGAAAAGTTTGTAATAGTGAGAGAAGATGCTTACATTGACTTACAATACAAAGGTTTATCTAAAGCAAGATTAATGAAGTATAAATACATGCATAGAGGCTGAGGAGAAGGAAAGTCAGAGATATTATTAGAAAGACATCTTGTAGTGGTTGGAAGACAGGTGCTATTTTGCAGACAGCATGTTAGTTGGGGTGCGGGGACTGGAGTCCTGCTGCCCGAACTGAAATCCTGGTTCCTACTTGCCTGCCTGTGCAACGTGAGTGGGCAGCTGATCCGTGGTGTGTGTCCTCATGGGTGAGATGGAATGGTAATAGCACCCGAGAGTGAGTGGGAGAATTAAAGGATTCAGTAAATACATGGTACAGGGAACACACTGAAATGTGCATCACTGCTGCTGTTGTGTCCCCCTCCTCCTGCAACTCTCTATCCTTCTTGTTCCTATATTTCTTACATTTTCTATTTTACAGTTTTTTTATTGTAATTTTTTTTTTTTTTTGGTAGCAGCCGTCATTGTTGTTCGGCGGGCCTGGGCTGGATTCGAACCTGCCCGCTCAGGTGTACGTGGCTGGTGCCTTAGCTGCTTGAGCCACAGGCGCCGAGCCATTTTATTGTAATTTTTTACTGGAGTAGGAAAAATGACCTTTGCATCTCTAGATAGAGTGAGCTGCCCTTACTCAGAAATATCTGCCAATGCCACAAGAGCGGCCATCACTTTGTACATGTTTTTAATCCCTTCTTAAACTCTGGACACCCAGGTGATGGCTCTCACCTTCCTTTACTGAGAACACAGACGTGTGCACCTCTCCCTCCCCTCAGCCCCTCCTTCCCTCTCAGCCTTGCTGGTGCCTCCTGTGTTTCAGCTGGGAGGAGTCCTGCCACCTGGAGGCCTGGGATGCTGCTAAGGGTGGGAAGTCAGCTCTGGAGAGGCGACAAAGGAGGGGAGGAGCTCTCCTCTGTGGTCTGCTCTGAGGGTCTCCTCGCTGCCTCCTGGGAGATCTCACCCTCAAGGGAGCACAGCGACTGCCTGCCCTGCCTGGCTCATTCAGAAGTCGCGCCGGCTCCACAAACATGTTCTACATGGTGTGCGAGCTGCTCCATCTCACCTGGGCCCTGATTTCCAGAAAACCCAGGTGTAGACAGGCCAGGAGGAGTTCTTGTTGCCCAGAGGGGTGGAGTCCTTTAATCATTCCTCCTTGCTGAGATTTGATCTGGGTTCCTGCTGCCCAGCCCTGACAGAGATTGGGACACACTGTGGCCAACTGCAGCTGCTGGGCACTGGGCACTGGCCTGGCGAGGTCTGTTTCCTCCTGTGCTGCGCCCCACGCTGTCTCACGCAGAGATGCTCCCTAGGCCCTGATGGGCCATGGCCAAGGCTACACTTTAATTTGTTTGTATTAAAGCAGAATAATCGAACATTATTTGATTTCTTTCTAATATGGGAGAAGACACTTCTACAGATGGAAAAATTGAATGTGATACATGATTTTAAAAATGAAAGCAGTGGCTCGGCGCCTGTAGTACAGTGGTTACGACGCCAGCTACACACACCAGAGCTGGCTGGTTCGAACCAGGCCCGGGCCAGCTGAACAACAATGACAACTGCAACAAAAAATAGCCGGGTGTTGTTGCCGGTTGCCTATAGTCCCAGCTACCTGGGAGGCTGAGGCAAGAGACTCGCTTAAGCCCAAGAGTTTGAGGTTGCTGTGATGCCATGGCACTCTACTGAGGGTGACGTAGTGAGATTCTGTCTCAAAAACAAAAAACAAAAAACAAACAAAAAAAGGCAGCAAAGGACAGAGCAAAGGGGCACATCCCAAGGCCCAACCTGCACACTTCCCAGTAAGTTACTTATGTGAAAGGAGATGTACGGGTGGGCATTAACCTACCCTATCTTTTAGTTAAGATTTGGAGTTTCTCTCTGTAATATGAATGGGCTTAGTAAAGATCCCCAGGCCTCAGGCGGGGCCGACCCCATGCTTGCAGGTAAGGTTTTCCTATCATGGGGCTGAGCCCAGGGAGGCAACATAATGAAAGCCCCAGTTAACCTGCACCCGGTAGGTGGCCGCTGAAACGTGCAGCCTCACCTTTCAACTGTGGGGGCCTGAGTGTTAATGTAGCACAGCCTCATAGACACGCTGATATGCACGCATCGAGGGCATCGATCAGGATGCACTGGGGGGCTGATTTATGTGGGAACTGCCCTGGGGACTCTAGAGATGGGGAGACTGAGATCGCTGTCCCCAGCTGATGGGACCAGGTGAGAAGTCTGGTTCCTGGAGCCTTAGCCACAGTTCTGATTCCACTGACACCCTGGTGAGGCTCACCCCTCACGCCCTGTTTCCCTCGCAGCCGTGTTGGCGTCCTGGGCCAGTGGCTGCTTCGTTATTTAATGAGTCTCAATTTCTAAGCACAGAGAGGACTTCAGTGCATTGTGGGGGAATCATCAGCATCTTTCTAAAGGATGCTCCATTAGTGCCTTCTGGCTGCTGGTGGTCAGATGAAGAGACAGCCTTCCAAGGGTCTGGTGGTGACCCCAGGAGATCCAGCAGCCCGACGCAGCCTGCTCCCAGCCACAGACCACTGGGCTGCAGCCCTTCACGCTTCCCTCCAGGACAAATTACACCTAAAAGGAAGAGACATCAATTTGAGACCACACCAAATGAGAAAATGCCATTCCATTTCATTCTGAAATGCCCCCAGGGAAAGGAGGTGGAAGTAAATGGCCCAAGTGGAAGCCCATTTCCTTGTTACTGGGTCACTGTGGTGCACGGCCCTTGTGACGTGAGGCGAACCAGCACACACTGCCCTCTTGCCGCAGCAGGCACATCACCCCTCCCTCCTGTCACCTCTCGGAGGTCTCGGCAGGCAGAATGGGTATAATGTAAAATCTCCTACACATAGTTCATCTTCTCTCCAAGGCGCTGTCTAACATCGATGCACAACCCGGTCAAACTGAGGATAAAGAGTGTCAACAAGTTGAAAATAAATTGATGTCACTGGACACAGTAGCACCATTCCTCGTGGCTGTTTGTGCTGGGATGGACCATTCCGACGGTGGCGCAGCTCAGAGTGGTGGTGGACAGCAGCAGCGGCCGGCTCCCTCCTGCCTGTCCAGGCTGGGAATCTCTTGAGTTAAGCACAGCGGCCGGCCCGGGCACAGAAGGCACCGTCCTTGGCACCTCGTCCGTGTGGTGGAGAGAGTGATCTCCTGGGACGGGCATTTCTCATTTTCCAGGAGCTGATGGGTGGAGCATGAACTCTGCTCAGCAGTGAGGGACTGGTGGGGACAAAGCCCTGCGATAAGCAAAGCCCTGCCTTTGTCAACAAAAATATCCCAAGGTTTTATAAATTTGGAGAGGAGACTATTTCTCAAGAAGGGGAATCGCAACCTGCAGGTTGGGAAATGGGCCTGGGGCTGAAGGGAGGCGCTGGAAGAAGGGGGTGGAGCAGGAGCTTTGGGCTGAATGGGAGGCCGAACATGCATATTCAACAGGTTACAGAAAGAGCTGTGAATATTCATGAAGGGGCACACATGTACAGTGAATGAATTCGTGTGTTACATGTGTGCCATGTTCACTTTGGGTGGGGGCTTAACATTGAAATGTATTACAATTGGTCCCCAAACCTCAAAAGGTCTTTTCAGGACACAAAGGCACTCAGTGTGCGTCCTCTGTTGTCATCCAGTCAAAGCTGTAGTTACCGCTGATGGAAAACAGGGAGCTGCAACTGTTTCAATACCGCTTATCTGGAAGCCAGTGCTTGTTTACCTAGAAAAATCAGTGGCAGTTGGAACATGGTTTACTCTTTAAGTGTAGGGGGTAGGTTTTGCCCCGAAGTCTGTTCTATTAGTCTTTATTTTAACATTGATTCTGGTCCATTGTGTCTAATGCAAAAGGGAGGGAGGGTAACAAACAGCCTGACCTTCTGTCCCATTATGGCTAGAAACTCCTCAGTTTTTAAGGTTTCTCTGGCATGCCCTTGGCCAAGAGGGTTCCATTCTGTTGGCTGGAGGACTTAGGATTTTACTTTTAGTTGTCACTCTTGATTTCACACATTTCTTCCAAGATGTATATTTCTTTCTTTCTTTCTTTCTTTCTTTCTTTCTTTCTTTCTTTCTTGCTCTCTCTGTCTCTCTCTCTCTCTCTCTCTCTCTCTCTCTCTCTCTCTTTCTTCTGTAGAGTGCTGTGCCATCACAGCTCACAGCAATCTCAAACTTGGGCTTAAGTGACTCTCTTGCTTCAGCCTCCCAAGTAGCTGGGACTACAGCTGCCTGGCTATTTTTTTGTTGTTGTTGCAGTTGTCATTGTTGTTTTAGCAGGTCCAGGCTGGGTTCGAACCTGACAGCCTTGGTGTATGTGGCTGGCACTCTACCCACTGAGCTATGGGTGCTGCCTCTTCCAAGATTTTCAAAGTGCTCCTCTTCTATCCCTGCCTATGTTTCCAATGATAAGCCAGGCAATTGGAGTGGGTTCTGGTGAGCGCCTGCTGTGAGGGTCCCATGTTATGCGCATACCTACTGGACAGGCCCTGGCCTTGGGCCATTTGACTGCCAGCAGAGTAATGGCATGGGACAGTTCTGGTGTCCAGAGTCCCTTTGTGTTATGGCCTTGGTTCTTCCTAAAAGGAGATCTCAAGGCTATTTTGGGATGCCAGTAGATGGGAGGTGGAAGTTCTGTGAGTGAGTGGGTACACATGACAGGGGAGTAGGGAGGGCCAGCTGCAGGGCACTGAGAAGTGAATCTCTGCTGAGGGCAGCTGGGCTTCACCCGTGGGGACTCCCCGAGGAGCCCTGTGGTCACTTCTCGCAGCTCAGCCAAAGAGGCCAAGGCGGTGAGTGGGGAGGAAACTTGAGGAGTTGTCTCCTGGTCCCATCCAGAACTGTCAGAGGGTTCCTCCTGGAATTGACTCCTTATGTCCAGCATGTTCAGCCTGTCCCACCCAGAGGCCAGGCGAGCTCCTTCCTGCAGATGTAGGACGAGGGACCTGTGTCTGGGCAGGAAGGGGGACAGGGCACTAGCAGTATCTGCTGGCAGATGTGTTTGTCACACAACACAGCCCCTAGACCAGCTAATCACTTTTCTTGTGCTTGGCCAAAGAGAACAAGGCCAGTGCCAATGGAGAGCTGGCTCTCCACAAGCAGGCAGGTCACTTAGGGGACATGTAGGGCAGTAATGACTGAGTGAGCTTTACATTTCCTGCCCACTTTGGAGCCTCACCCCTCTCATGAAAAATAATCCCCCCCCTTCACCTTCCCAACCTGTCCTAGGGGAGATGCAACTTCAAGACCATCTCCCAGAGAGTGGGGCACACACAGATTTCTCGTTGCTGGGATCTTCCTCATTGCCCCACCCCCACCCCCACCATTAGCAGATGGATTCATCAGCTAGGAGCTCTGGGAACTTGGTCCCCGGGCACCTGTTGGGCGTATGATGATGTCAGCACAGGGACTGGTCCTGGGCCCTCCTCTTCAGTGGGTGAAACCAGTGGGGTTGTAAACAGCTCCAAGAACAAATTTAAGTGACCCCTATATGTTCTGTAGAACCCTCCCCTTTAACTAACTACTTGAACTTTTTAGTTGCCGCCCCGCCACCTGCCCCAATGCCTGATGCTCCTTGTTAGTCAGTTGCATCAGGACCTATCCCAGTGCATGTGGCTCCTCCTCGCAAAGCCGGTGACCTCCATTAGTCCAGGAGATGGATTTGAGATCTGGTCCCGTTCTCCAGACAAACGTCTTTCCTAATGAAAAGTTTTTTTCTTCCTTGGCAATCCTTGTCTCAATAATTGGATTGTTATGCAACAAGCAACTGTATCTAAGCCAGGCTGCTCTTGCAGTTTCAACAACGGGGTGGACTGGGGCTGCCACAGTGGAAGCCTCTTGCTGTGCCATCGTTCCAGAAATCCACACCCACCTGTCACTCAGCAGCGGGGGTGGATGGAGGCCTGAGAATTGCTCAGTATCAGGAGTCACTGGAGTTCCCCGCAGAGGAGGGAAGCATGAGCAATTACAGAGCACCCACTGAATCCTAGCTCTACTGTGCTAGACCCCACATTTCAGAGAATGTATCTGATCTGATAATCATCTGGTTGTAAGTTGAGGCATCCTCGAAGTTCTTTCAGACAGGTCACTTAGGTGTAAACTGGCTAAGAAGGCCCCGAAGTCATATTAGAACTTTGTTTTAATTTTGCTTGATTGTTTTCTTTAGGTGGGGGTAACACACATTTCATACATTTAGTTTTTCAACAAAAGTGTGCAATGGGCATCTATCCTTCAGCTTGCCTAGGGCTGCCTTGCCTACACAAGAGCCAGCAACACCTTTCTTTTGGGGGACATAGTCTCCAAACCCCACTCTGACTTCAATCGGTTAAGTATTCTTCTTCCCTCTCCAAGGACAGCTGGTCCAGGGGCCGGCTCTTTCCCACCCTGGGCCAGTCACTGACCGTGTTTGGGAATTTCTGGACTAGACCAAGGGTCAAGGTTCATCTCTCCCTCAGAGTGACTGATACCTGTCAGGTGCCAGAGGACCTGCTGATTTGTGGCGGCAACAAAAATTTGTGGACAGCAGCTGCACCTGGAGGCGCCACCTGGGTAACTTTGTGATCACCCACTGCAGTTCTCTAGGAGCTGTCTCTCTCCCACAGGCCAAAGAGGTGCGTTGAATGAGGACGCAGTGGGGATCCCGCCCTTGCATCCTCCAGTCTTTGATGGTGACTGTAGTCTCTGCGGTCCCTCCAGGAGTGGGTGCCCTACTTGGTCTGCTTTCTTCCTGGGAAGGCAGTTCTGGCACGTCCACTTGGCCTTTCCTACAATAACAGCCCTCACTCCACAGGTGTGGGGATTCTGCTGTTTGCTGAATATGAATTTGGGAACCAGGAAAATGACCACAGGAGAAATCGAGGACCCATTGGATTCCCTGCAAGGTGAGCCTGACTTAAAACTGCACAATCACCTGACTCCCCCAAAGCCCTTACTATGACTCGTGGGCCACAGAGACGTTTCGGGTTTCCAGGACTTAGAGTCAGTTCATAGCCAGCGTCTAGTAATCCCGGAATAGTCTGATTAGTTCCCTTGCATGATGGAGAGAGTGGCCACGGTCCCTCTGGGGAAAGATGGGAGGAAGACAAAGCATCTCTACTTTTGGCAAGTACAGTGCAATGATGTCCCTCCAGGGATTCTGGGTCGAGAACTGGCAATAGCCTGAGAGCTCAGGGCCTGTGACTCTATCTTGGTAATTCAACTCAGACTTTTGTTCGCTAGACCTAAAGAAGGGCTGGGTTGCCAATAAGTTGACCAAAATGATTTTGTTAAAGCACATTAGGGGATGTCAGCCATCTGCTCCAAACACCCATGAATTCTTTGCACATCTCCAACTGCCCTGTGAGACCCTGACTGCCCTGCTCCCTCCCTACCACAACGTTCCCAGCTCCATGTATCTGATCTGTGGCCTTCCTGCGCCTGGGATGTTCCTGGGGTGCTCCACCCCAGGCTTCCCTGGCCAGCTCCTGCTCCAGGCCCGAGGTGCTGGACCCCTCCTGCCCCAGTCTTTGCTCAGATGGCAGCTTCTCAGGAAGGTCTTCCCTGACTACTGGTGGGAACTCGCTTCCTGTCTTCTGTGATCTCTATCCTCCTTTCTCCTTTACTTTTCTTCAAAACCCTAAGATTCCCTCACATACTGCATGTTTTAATTATTTAGTTGTTTATCGCCTGTCTGCTCTGAAATGCTCCTCTCCGTGTGGAGGACAGCTCCCAGCACACACTCATTATTTCATGACGGATGAATATCATCGTCAGTGCTGTTCTTTCCCTCCTTTGCTTGTGACAATCTACAGAACTCACTTACTCGGCCCTACGATCCTGATTCGGAGAAACAGGAGTGAGGATAAGGAAAGATGTGTCCTATATTAACCTGGCCAAGTCAGCACTGCCTCCCCCTCCCCGGGTTCCTTGTCAGTCAGAGGAAGCTGCTGCTCATCAACCTGGGAAGTTCCAGAAGTTATTCTCCCTGACTCTGCCCTGGGTGCCACTCCCACCTCTACCCGCGCATCCAGATGTTCTGCTGCGTCACCTCTGTCTGGGCTCATCACTCAGGCTTGGACCCGCGTGAGGAATTCTGTGAGGCACTGGCTCTCAGGCCAGCATGCGCGTAGTGGGCAGCAGGAGGCTGGGACGCTCTGCATTGGGTCTAGAGGCTGAGCTGCCGCTGGGCAGGCTCTTTGGTGCTCAACAGTCTCACTTCCCTCTCAAGGACCTCTTCTCGACACCATCGCTTCTCCATCACAGCTGCAGGATTCTGACATAAACCTGTGTTCCGAGAATTGTTTGCTCCAGCTTAACCAGCTGAGACGTCTCTTGGTAATGACATCCTCTGGAAGAAAGTTTAACAAGCTCCAGTTTAAACTGGAAATTATTGACTCTATAGTGAGTCAGGAAAAGCCACGTTCAGGACATATTTACAATATTTAAAAGCATTGTTGGGCCTTTGCTGCTCCACAAGAGCAGGAATTAGAGAGTGAGAGGGTTTAAAGATTCTTCTTAGGGGACAGAGGAGGTCTGAGGTCTCTGAAGGGTGTCCCTCTGCCCCAACCATCACCTTTAAGTGAGAGAATAGCAATCTAGGAAGGCTTTACAAACAGAAGGAGAAATACTCAAAACCACTCTATGTTGCCGCATCTCCTTTGGATCTGCTTTTGTGATTACTTCTTTCCCCTAAAAACATCTTCAAACATACTTCTCTGTCTGTCCCTCATGACTGGATAGCTAGCAGGAAAAAAACAAGTGCCTGGGATATGCCCTGGCTTGTAATATCCAGGCTTTGAGTTTTTCAATCCAGATTTTCATAGTTCCCTAAAGAACCTCAAAATTACATTCCTGAAATGACCTCATCTACTAATACTCAGCCAGATTCTTCCACGTTTGGAGCTGATGTGGCAACATAGCCACTTGGGGAGGGGTGAAAATCTTAGCCCATAATCCTGCAGTTCATGTTGGGGTTTATCTTAGGACCTAGCACAACTTTTAGCAGAGGCTTTTTCCTTTTGTAGCACTTGCTACTGACTCCATTATGTAACTGTCTGTGCGAGTCTGTTTCCTGTCTGCTAGTGGGATGGCAAATCATTGCCCTCCTTAGCTTTGCCTTCCCAAGTCCTAGCTCACTGCCTGGTGTGATGGTTAATTTTATGTGTCAACTGAACTGGGCTATGGGATACCCAGATAGCTGATAAAACATTGTTTCTTAGTGTGTCTGTGAGGCTGTTTCCAGAAGAGATTAGCATTTGAATCAGTGACTGAGTGAAGAAAACCCACCCTCCCCAGTGTGGACAGGCATCTTCTAATCTACTGAGGGTCTACAGCAGTGGTTCTCAACCTTCTGAATGCTGCAACCCTTTAATACAGTTCCTGTGGGTTGTAAACTGCAGGTTGAGAACCGCTGCTCTAGAGAGAACAAAAGGGTAAAGGAAGATGATTCTCTCTTTTCTGGACCTAGGACATCCAGCTTCTCCTCTCCTCAAACATCAGAACCCCAGGATCTTGGGTTTTCGGGCTCTGGGCCTTACACCAGTGCTCCTGGGTTCTCGGTTTTTGGCCTTGGCCTGAAAGCCACACCATAGACTCTGCTGGTCTCTAGGACTTCTCACCCTCCCTGCTCACAGCTGATTCTCACAATAAATCCCCTCTCAACTCTCTCTCTCTGTATATCCCATAGGTTCTGTTTCACTAGAGAACTCTGACTAATACAACTGGCACAGAGTAGAAACTCATCTACTATTTGATTTCTGAATGACTGAGAAGTTTGGGTAGCATCCCAGCATTTACACAGCCTGGGGCTGGGTCCACTGCAGATGCTGTTTTGGAGGTAGATGGCAATAAAAACTTGCAGCATGGCGATCAAGGTTTGTTGATTTCAGTCATGCCATAATGTATTTGAATTTGTACTGTGATAAAGGTTCATTGCAAGCAGTTAGGAATTTCAACCTCTAAAAGCTGAGAAAACGTATTGTTGGAGGGGGGACAAGATATGGGAGGCCTTGGGGCCCTACATCATGCACAGGAGGGAAGACACGCCTGGAAACCATCACGATGGTGGAAGAAGTGTGTTTCCAGCCAGACAAAGGTCCAGAGCTTGTGTGTGCATGAGCTCATCTTATCTAATGACAGCCTAGAAGGTAGGAATCTTTTTTTTTTTTTTTGAGACAGAGCCTCAAGCTGTCACCCTGGATAGAGTGCTATGGCATCACAGCTCACAGCAACCTCCAATTCCTGGGCTCAAGCGAGTCTCCTGCCTCCGCCTCCCAAGTAGCTGGGACTACAGGTG
>CAUYRH010011652.1:0-18830 GCA_963574655.1 Perodicticus potto | reverse complement strand
TTTACTGATTCCCATATGCCTGAAATATAGTTTTTCAACCCTTCTTCCTGACCCTTGTTTTGTCCTTGAAGGTTATATGTGTTTCCTAAAGACATCTTGTATTTGGCTTGTGCCTATTTATCCATTCAGCCAGCCTATGCCAGTGGGGAATTCAAGACATTCATATTTATTGAGAGAATTGAAATGTATCTTGGAGTTCTGTTTGTCTTGTTTTGTAGATGTCCATTACTTAGTTTTATAAGTTATACTACAGGTCTACACTGATCACTTGGTATTAGTACAAAAATAGAGATACAGATCTATGGAACAGAATAGAGAACCTAGAGATGAAACCATCCACATATCACTATCTGATCTTCAATAAACCAAAGAAAATCATGCACTGGGGAAAAAAATGTCTATTTAATAAATAGTGCTGGGAGAACTGGTTAGCCACATGTAGAAGACGGAAACTGGACCCACATCTCTCACTACTTACAAAAATTGACTCGAAGATTTTAATCTAAGACACAACATGATAAAAAATCTAAATGGAAGTGTGGGGGAAAACTCTTGATAACATGGCCTGGGAAATGACTTTATGAAGAAGTACCCAATGGCAATTGCAGCAACACCAAAAATGAATAAATGGGACATGATCAAGCTAAAAACTTTTGTGTAGCTCAGGACACAACAACTAAAGCAAACAGGCAACCTTCAGTATGGGGGGAAGATATTTTCATGCTACAAATCTGCCAAAAATCTGATAACCAGAATCTGTAGAGAACTCAAGCTAATCATCAAGAAAATAGCAAACAAACACAATTGTCATTGGGCAATCAATTCGAACAGAAATTTCTCCCAAGAAGACAGATGAATGGCCAACGAACACATGAAACAATGCTTATGGCCCTTAGTCATCAGAGAAATACAAATTAAAACCACCTTGAAATATTACCTAACCCCAGTGAAAATAGTCTACATCACAAAGTCCCAAAGCTGCAGATCCTGCTATAGATGTGGAGAAAAAGAAATATTTATACACTGTTGGTCAGATTATAAACTAATACAGCTCTTTTGGAGAGAAGTATGGAGAATCCTCAAAGAGCTAAAAGTAGGCCTAGCATTTGATCCTGCAGTGCCATTAGTAGTTATCTACGCAGAAAAAAAAAATCATTTCATACTTTAAGGACATTTGCACTAGAATCTTTATCTCAACTCAGTTGCCTAGATGGGGAAAAAATCCAAATGCCCATCAACTCATGAATCGATAAATAAACTATTGTATATGTATACCATGGAGTACGATTTAGCCATTAAAAGATATGGACTTTACATCTTTTGTATTTACCTGGATGGATTTGGAGAACTTTCTTCTATGTAAAGTATCACAAGATTTTAAAAAGAAGCATCTAATTTACTCAATACTTAAATGAAACTAATAAGTGAACTACTATACTCCTACACAAGAAAATAAGCAATTCAAGTTGGGAGGAAGAGGGAAGGAGAGGGGGAATTTGGTAACCTCTTACCTAATGAGTATAATGTAGGGGTATATGGCACACTTCCCTAGTAAATGTCTTAACTAAAACTTGGACTTTTACCTAACAAACACAAACATTGTAACCTAATCCTTTGTACCCATATATTAATCTGAAATTAAAAAAAATCTTCAGTGACATATCTTGATTTGGGTCTCTGTTCATCTATTGTTTTGGATACTTGGTGGAGCCTTTTAATCTGTTAAGTCATATCCTTAGTTTTTGTTCCCAGAAAGTACTTTGTTGATTATTTCTTCTCATTTGGTTTTCTTTTCTGGAATTGCTTTTATTTTGATTTTGGGCTTTTTGGATTGCTTCTCTAATGTTCTTTTTTTTATTTTGTACTTCTTTGTCTATTTATTTTCCTTTCTCATAGATATCGTTAGCTTTATTTTCTAACCCTTCTATTGATATTTTCTTTTTTCTTTTTTTTTTTTTTTGAGACAGAGCCTCAAGTTGTCACCCTGGGTAGAGAGCTGTGGCATCACAGCTCACAGCAGCCTCCAATTCCTGGGCTCAAGCGAGTCTCTTGCCTCCACCTCCCAAGTAGCTGGGACTACAGGTGCCCGCCACAACGCCCGGCCATTTTTTGGTTGTAGCCGTCATTGTTGTTTGGCGGGCCCAGGCTGGATTCGAACCCTCCAGCTCAGGTGTACGTGGCTGGCGCCTTAGCCCGTTGAGCCACAGGCGCCAAGCCTCTATTGATATTTTCATTTCTGCTATTATGTTTTGAGTGTCAAGGGACTATGTTAAGTTTAATCCATTTTTTTTAATCAGAGTAAACTACTTCTTTGTTTTGTAGATGCAATCAATATTAATCTCATCTCTCTGTTAAGTTAGTGTCTTTGACATTGTTTCTCTCTGCATAGTCTGTTCCTCCAAGTAGGTCTTTTTTTCTTTGTTGGTTTTGTGTTCTGTCTTCTTATTAGAAGGATTTCTCATTATTTCTGGTAACTCTTGGTTCCCTGCTCCTGATTAATAGTAGGAGACTTTATTAGTTTTCTTTTGCTGTGTTATAAATTACCACAAATTTAGTTGCTTGAAATAGTACTCATTTATTATCTCATAGTTTTATAGGTCAGAATCTGAGTGGGCTTGGCTGGATTGTCTGCTTAGAATCTTGCAATGCTAAAATCAAGGTGTTGGGTGTCCTTTTCTTTTACTTAGAAGCTCTGGGCAATCACTTTTCAGGCTTATCCAGGTTGTGGGCAGCTGGTTGTTAGTAGAGGTTGGGGGCATGTTCGGCTCCTAGAAGCTTCTCTTCAGTTGTTTCACATTCCCCCACCCAGTCTTCAGAGCCAGAAATGGAATATTGAATCCTTCTAGTATCATCAAGTGGTAAAAGATTCACCCAGGCTGGATGCAGTGGCTCACACCTGTAATCCTAGCACTCTGGGAGGCTAAGGTGGGTGGATTGCTTGAACTCAGGAGTTTGAGACCAGCCTGAACAAGAGTGCGACCCTGTCTCTACTAAATAGAGAAAAACTAGCTGCGTGTTGTAGCAGGCACCTGTAGTCCTAGCTGTTTGGGAGGCTGAGGCAAGAGGATCTCTTGAGCTTAACAGTTTGAGGTTGCTGTGAGCTATGATGATGTCATGGCACTCTAGCAAGGGCAAAGGAGTGAGACTCACAAGAAAATAGAAAAAAGAAAAGATAGTAAAATAAAATATTCACCCAGATAATCTCCCCAGTTTAAGGGCAACTGTGCTATACAGCAAACAGAATAATAGGTATGATATCTCATTATATTCATAGGCTTGAGGATTAAGAGGGGACATCTTTGAGGGGCCATAATTTTGTCTACCACAAGGATGATAAGCTGATGGATTGCTTGTATAGGACTTGTTAACTTTAACCTTTACTGTAGGGTATCTGTATTGTTAATTGGGGAATCTCTGATACCAGGATTTAAATATTTCATCTTGGGTTAGTAAGATTCCATAGAGAAGCATATTTCAATCTATTTCTTGGAGGTTAAAGGTTTGGTTATTTTTATTTTGGTAGCCAATAGCAAAGAGGACTGGGCTTTTCTGAATATTGTCACAGACTTGTGGGGTAAGGAAAAAAATAACTCAAAGATGTGGAATGGAGATTGTAACACAGGGACCTAAGTAACTGCTTCACAAAACCCTTTCACTTAGTCTTCCTTATTTAGCTATCTCTTTTGACTTTGCTGTCAGTTCTGGAATACCTAGTGTTGGCAGTTCCTGTGCCTTATGAGTATTCTTCAGTATATATGAGAATGATTTTCAGTTTTCCCTTGTTCACCTTTCTCAAGTCTTGTAGGTCAATTATTAGTTATTTATTTTTCATATTCTAAGGTGTGCAAAATCTTATTGCTCTTGTCTTTTTCTTAAGACCAACTTGTGGGTTTTATTACTTATAAAAACATATACTATGGGTTGTTTTTGAGCCTTAAGAGGGAGCAAAATTAAATATCTGTGCTCTATTTAACATTTTTATCATCTTTCAACTACCACGAAATATCCCAGAGTCTGTGGATCCCCAAGACATGCTTTAAAAGGCAGATTGTAAGATTGAGAATGATATGCCATAGTACCTCAAGTGATCTTCTCTGACGCTCAGCCCTATTTCTGACAAAACAAGGCAGATTACTTTCCTCATCTCACTCTTTTAATGTCTAATGAGATGTGGTACTTTTCTGTGAGCATACTTCCCTCTGCCTAGAATGTTTGCTGTGCTCCAGACTTTTTCTGCATCTTGCTCAATAGCCTGAAAGTTTCTTGGGTTTAATCCAGGTCAGAATTTACCTTCTTCTGTGACACTTTCTCTATTTCCTCCAGTGAGGCATGTGCTCCTATGTTAGGGCTATTGCAGCAACTCATTTCTACCTCACTTTAAGTTTATGGCCATCTCACACTACCAGATTGTGTGCTCATACAGGACAAGGACCAACTTAGTCTGTCACCTGTGTTTCTCTGGTGCTCCCAGTACTGGGCACATTGTATGCACTTAATGTTGCTGAATGAGGAAACCTTTTTAATCTTTCACAAACTTTAATAGCAGTCATAAACCTTGAATAGCCAAGACTTTACTCAGAAGTAAAAACAAATCAGGAGGAATCACGCTACCAGACTTCAGGCTATATTATAAATCTATAGTTATCAAAACAGCATGATACTGGCACAAAAATAGAGAGGCAGATATATGGAACAGAATAGAGAATCAACAGATGAACCCCACCACTTAATTGTCATTTGATCTTTGATAAGCCTATCAAAAGCATTCATTGGGAGAAAGATTCCTTATTTAACAAATGGTGCTGGGTGGACTGGCTGGCAACCTATAGAAGACTGAAAGTGGACCATCACCTTTCACCATTAGCAAAAATTGACTCTCACTGGATAAAAGATTTAAACTTAAGACAGGAAACTATAAAGATACTGGGAGAGAGTGCAGGGAACATGCTTGAAGAAATTTTCCTGGGAGAATATTTTATGAGAAGAACCCTCCCCACCTCGCCCTGGGCAATTGAAGCAACACCAAAAATATATTACTGGGATCTGATCAAACAAAAAAGCTTCTGCACAGCCATGAACACAGTAAGTAAAATAACCAGACAGCCCTCAGAATAGGAGAAGATATTTGCAGGTTATGTTTCTGACAAAGGTTTTATGACTAAAATCCACAGAGAACTCAAACTAATTAATAAGAAAAGAACAAATGACCCTATTTCCTTGTTGGAAAGAGACTAGAAAAGAAGCTTCTCTGAAGAAGACAGGCACATGGCCTACAAACACATGAAAAAGTGCTCATCATCTTTAATCATCAGAGAAATGCAGTGGTGTATATTTGAATGGTCAGGAGAAAACTTCTAAATACGAATCAAAAATGTTCTCACATAGTAATGAGAAAGTCTCTTGAATGTTATCACAATCAGGTTGATGAAAATATCTCCGATTGTATCTGAAGCCCGCACACTGTACCACATGATTGAATTATTGTACACAGCAATGATTCAATAAAAAAAAAGAAGAAGAATCATACAATGTGTATTCCTGTTGACCTAATGATTCCAACTTCTGTTATTTTATCCATCAGAAATAATCATGACATTCAAAAAGTTTATGTAGAATGAAGCTCTTCATAACATAATTTATAATGAAAAAAGTTTTAAAACAACATTAAGTCTTCAAGTGACATTAGTGAAATAAATTATGTTACATTTATATAACATTTTTTCTATGACTGAAAAATTTAGCATTCTTCTACAAGTAGAAGAATATATAATAACATGGGAACACATTTAAGATATTAACAGGACGGCGCCTGTGGCTCAGAGGAGCAGGACACCAGCCCCATATACCAGAGATGGTGGGTTCAAACCCTGCCCAGCCGAAAACTGCAGGAAAAAAAGATATTAATTAACAGAAAAAAATTAATAATGAATGTGAATAATGTGATCCTAATTATGTAAAAAACTGGATAAGATATATGTATGTGTCAAAGTACTCAATAAGTATTTGTCAAATTAATAAATTAAAGAAATACTAGAAAGATGTTTGCCAAAATATTATTGTATCTCAAGATATGAGGATTATGGGGAATTTTTTTTTTCTTCTTTGTATTTCTCTATATTTTTCTTTTTCTTTTTTTTTTGCAATTAGCATGTTTTACTTCCATACTAAATAAATAACATAAAATATACATTATGTTTTCTAAAATAATTGTAATAAATTTAAAGAAAATCAAAAGGAGTATGATGGGAAGTGGGTGTCTTCTTTGCAAGAAACCACAGTAACAGGACTTTCCTATCTTTCCTAACTTTCCTGTAGTGGCCAAGTTTCATAAAATGAGTGCCCTTTTCTTGGGCTGTCCTATTATGTACAGTCTATAAATTATTTAGGAACATCTACTGACCAGTTTGTTTCCATGTGTTCCCTTCTCTCTCTCTGGATCTCAGCCACAACTATGTTCGTGGATCCATTACACTTTTCATCATCAACCTGCATCGATCGAGAAAGAAAATCAAACTGGCAGGGACTCTTAGAGACAAGCTGGTGCACCAGTATCTGCTGCAGCCCTATGGGCAGGAGGGCCTAAAGTCCAGGTATGTGACACCCTGAAAATAGTTTAGGAGCAAGTGCAACGGGAGTTGGGGGAGTAGGGAGCAGGAGTCACCCCTTCACTGAAGGCACCAAGGTTGCTACTGATTCATCTAAAGGCACAGGGGGATGGACAAGGGGGATGGACAAGGAGTGGTCAAGAGGCCAGAGACTGCTGACTCCTTTAGGGAACCTGGTCCAGCCCCTATCTCTAGGCTTAGATTCCTCAGTTGTTAAGTTGAATGGTGGACAAAATATTTCTCAACAGAGACACTCTTGTTATTGGAGCCAGAAATTTCTTCATTGTGGAGGATTATGACATCACAAGCTATTTAGCGTCCGTGGTCCCTGCCCACTAAGTGCCAATAGCACCTCCTGCCCATGTGATAACCAAAAATCCTGGTAGTTGAGGACCATGTGCCTTCCAGCTATAACATTTCTTAATCCTATAACTCCTTTTTTGTCACCATCTACAAAGCTCCAGGGCTTAGAAGAGAGATCACTGGGCAAAGGATCAAAATGTTCAGAGACCAAGAGTCAGTTCTAGCCCTAACTTTGTAACTTCAGGCACATCACTACTCCATCTTAATTTCTACAACTGAACAATAGGAGAGAGATATTATATTCTAGGGGCTCTGTGGCCCTTCAAACTCTAGAAGTACATGATTCTGTAACTCTTGCTACTCCCTCAGTTTCTCCTAGAAACTATTGACAACACCAGTTGCTGCCAACAGAACCACTCTAGGCCACAGTGAGAAGGACCTTGTCAAGGGCAAGGCCACCCTAGTTCCCCAAGCAAGTCCTCTCACGAAGTGTATGGGATGCTGTGCAGACCAGAAGGCTTTCCCATTCCATTTTTAATGTTTACCAAGTTTAACAAAGCTGTAAACTTGTAGCAGGTGGCTTGCACTCCAACAGCTGCCCACAAATATTTGCACTGTAATTGTTCACTATTTCACTGCAACCTTGGTGGCTTGCATTTGGCATTGCATGTGCAATGGAAACAAAAGACAATCTGGGAAGTCATTTACTGAGTCTCTTTAGCCCTCTCTAAATCTGTATTTTCCATCTTGGTTCACATACTGGCTCTATTTTCTGGCTACACGTACATTGTTTCTACTTTTTTTTCTTTTCAATCCTACCTACATCAACAGGATTCTCTTGAGCATTTTGTCCCCTTTCTTTCACCTCCAAATATTTCATGACTGGTGTGCTGAATTCTTGGCCCTCATCCTAGGCAGGAGACCCAGTTCTGGTTCCAGCTTCACCACTAAATAATCATATTACCTGGGCAAATTATCCTAATCCCTTGGCCTTATTTTTCTCATCTGCGGACTGCTGTGCATTTGGTAAGGTCCCATCCAGTCTAAAACTCTCACCCTGGGTCAGATTTTCTGAGGACCATGAACCCATTTATGTCTCCCATTGCCATTCAATAATGACCGACAAAGCCATTTCTGGAACTGAAGAGCTTGGGAGTTGTCCTAATGTCAGGAAGGCCCCATGTACTGTGTGGAAGGGACTGGCCAAATGCTTTAATCTCACAGGCCAAAGTTTTCATCTCTTCTCTGCCACTTGTTGACTGTGTGTCCATGGACAAGTTATGTAATCTCTGCAAGGCTCAGTTTCTCATCTGTAAAACCTCTCATGTGGAGCAGAGTAAATGAGGCAATCTGTGCAAAGTTCCTGACACACAGTAAATGCTTGATAAATGTTGCTGCCTTCCTTTTCCTCAGTTCAGAACTCTAGCTCATTGGGAAAGAGTGAGGAGACAACTACTCTTCCTAAGAATGTCCTTCAAAAGAGGTGTCTTCTCAGATTTTTAAGATAATGGGTGTACAAGATACTTGCTAAGATTATGACAAAAAGTCATGCTAAGAATTACATAAAAGCAAAACCATGGAATAGGAGGAGATAGTAGTCAGAGGTAAGCATCTTGCTATGAGCTTATTTCCCCTCCAACTGAGGGGACAGGCCTCCGACCCTATTCACCCCATTGCTGTGTCTCTCCCTCCAACATTATCCCCTGTAATTTTAACCTGGCCACAACCTGGCCCCTGTCCTTTCTATACTGTCCATAAGAGTGAATGAAGTGACTCACTCTTACAGGCTAGAGCTATGCCATATGTTCGAACTGTGCTGACTGGTATCTCACCTTGTCACCATATTAGTAAAGAGTTGTGTTACAACTTTGTTAAGAATGTAGAAAGACAAGGACAGAGAGAATTTCTTTCCTCAGGGATCTTTAAGGTTTGGTAACACCCACTGAGATCAAATAATAATGTCATGTAATTGGAAGAACTGGAGTCAGAAGGCCTGGATCTGAATGCAGATGCTACCACTTATCATTGTGTTCAAACCTCAGTTTCCTTACCTATCAACTGGCATTATTGTTAGACTCAGATTGGAGGATATGGTTGAAATAAAGCCTTTTACAAATGTAAATTCCCCATGAAATGTAAACACCCATGAATACACCTACATTTATAAATATAAATACAGATACATACATACAATTCTGCATATGTTATTATTAGATAGTGGATTGGAAGCCAAGAGAACTGGATACCAGCCCCTGATTCTGCCCATGATTCACTGGGAGACTTTGGGCCCTTCACTCCTTTGAGCTGTTCCTCTCCTATAAACCACTGCTAAAGTGAACACTTCTCCTATTCCAGACCTCAGTGGTCAACGCTGTTCAGTGCCATGTATAAGCTGTCAGTCAAGAACTGTCATGTACAAGCTCAGGACCACATCAAGTATTCTGCTTAGTAACTACCAAAGAGCAGGAGCCCTCAGTGGTTCTGGGATGGGGGTCTCACAGGAAGGGTGCGGTTTCACTGAAGCAGGCTATGCAGAAAATGATGAAAGGAAATGTAAGGAAGTGATTTCAGCCTTTGGTGTCTCTTTCTCTTTTTTATAAGCCTCTGGGGCCAGACTCTGTGTTCTATGTCTGCTAATTTCCTTACTACAGCTTGAAGTCATATTAGCGCACAAGAGGGTGGAAAGTTCTGAGAGCAGGAGAACAGGAGAGAATGGAGAGCACATCTGTGCCCCTTTCAAGCCACCCATTGGACATTTTGGTGTGGTGTTTCAGGAGTAGGGGTATGCCAGTAAACTCTGGGGGTCAGTCGAAGACACGGGTTAATTCTCATTCTCTTAGAATTGCCATCAGGATAGGAAAGCTTGAAACTCTGAAAGGATATTGCTATGTGAACTCAGAGCTAAGGTGTGTCAGGTGTCACACAGGAAGACCCCTGAGGCCACTAATCAGGCATAGGCTAGGCACCCAAGTCACAGGAATCCTGATTCCCCTCTCAGTGAGTGAGCCACGCGTAAGACCCCTGCTCAAGCCTCAACTCCCTGCTGAGAGATTGTTCTCGTTCCAGTCCCCATTCCTCCCACTTTACTGCACTTCAGGAGCCTGTGGTCTCTATGGTCCCCAGCAATGTCGCTCTATTCCCCATAGGACAGATGGTTTAGAAAACTGCAATGTGTATAGAGAATCGTATTCTGCATCTGGAATACGTATTCTTTAAGAAATGGCTGAAGGAAATGGGGAAGTTTCATTCAGAGAAAAAAGTAAGGTAAGTTGTAAGGACTTTCTTCAGATATTCACAGGACTGCCAAATGAAACTAAACAGATTTGGCCTAAAATGCTCCAAAATGACAGAAAACCAAGGGGCGCAATTTAAAAGAGATAGATTTCACTTCAAAATGAGCTCATTCTCCAAAGGCTTGCCTAGTCTGACGGAGGTCAGGATAGGCTTTCCAGGAGGTAGCCTATTAATCAGAGGGCAAGCAGCATCTCAGAGGTGCTCTAGGATTCCTTCCTCGGTGGGAGGTTGGGGGAAAGATTACTCCTCCCATGGAACTCTGAAATTCTATTATTCTCTTCTAGTCCCCCTCCCCCCTCACTTTACCTCACTTTAGGAGCCTGTGATCTCTCTGGTCACCAGCAAAGTAGCTGCTTCGTTAAGCCACTAAAAGGCCACACAAATGGCCAGTGCTGGGGGGGAGGTGGTGCCAATATCTGGCTAGTTGTTTCCAGAAGATACCCAGTTGTGGGTCCCTCCCTTGTCACATTTTCTGGTTTCTTGACTTTCTGGGAGGTTCACACCCAGGGCTGTCACTTCCATTCTGGGTAAGTCACAGGAGGAAAGCACCTTTGGGGAAGCTCTACCATCTGCAAAAGAGAGAATCTACCCTCTGCCTCACATGATCGAATCAATCAACGTTATTCTCTAGAGAATCACTTTACCTGGAACATAAATACCTCCAATGTCTTTCAACAAAGGAGAAGCAACGCAAAGTTGAGCCAAACAAGTCAACTTGCATCCAAAAGCAAAAGGACTCACTTTTCCAGGGAAACGTCAAACCAAGAGCAGGTGTTAGGTCAGATCCCAGGGTTCTTCCTTATGTGTCTTGTTCAATTCCCTTTGGAGGGAAAACACTCCAAACATCAGAAAAGAAGGAAGCGACTTTCATCACATTACCCATGCTATTCTGACACACTGACCTAAGGGAACCCACAGATGCTAAGAATCCTGGGGTGGAATGATATTTTGAGGTGATCTGGTTTATTCCCCGGCCCTCAGACAGTCTGTGGCTAAGCCATCTGGACCACAGGATATCCCACACTTAGACACCTTGGGGAAAGAGTGGCCACAATTTCAACCCTGTCTGAACACTAACTTTTCTTCACAAGTCCTAAATTCAGATGCTTTTTAAAAAGTTCTTCTCTTGAGCTACTCCTTAGACTACCTTCAATCACAGAATTCTAGTAAAGGCAAATATTCTTTCACAGCAAAATTAGGGAATTTCCTTCTGTTTCTTGTATGTTTTCCTCAAAACAAAGGGATTATTAAATACTAATAATGACCTAAATTGGTTTGATTTGAGTTCTACAAAAATCAGTCTCAATATATTACATTCCAATCCTATATGCACAGGCAATACCAGCTCCCCTCCACCTAATAGAAGCCACCCTGAGAGTGTATTTCTGAGGGAAAGATGCAAACATGGAGACTTCCCAAAGAAACTGAAAAGTATTTATCTTCATCCAGTCATCAATTTTTATTGAGATCCTACTCTGCGCCAGACATAACTTGATTCTCTTCAGCAGTGACTAAGACTTTAAAAAAATTATAGTCCCATAACTGTAAGTATGCAGGAATTCTAAATAGAACTATGAGGGGAAAAGTCTGAATGTAAATTCAATGTGAATGCTTCAGATCACAGTGTCTCTTGATCTTCCTAATGCTAGTCCATGTCCTCACCCAGCCTTCAAGAGCTATTTAATGTGGGCTACTTAGGGATGGGGCTGGAGAAGGGAATTCTGAAGTCTTTGCCCTCAAAGAGCTCATCACTTGGTGTTAGAATCAAACAACTAACAGGAAGCAACCTGTGGGTGGTGCCATAATAGAGGTGCAAAGTATCTCTGCTTCAGGGCTAATAGGTTCCATATTAATGTTTAAATCCCATATCTGCATGAGCCACTCCTTTAGCTACCATGACATTAGCTAAAAAAAAAAAAACTCAAGGCTCTTATGAACCAAGAATCTTATTGCCTATTCTATGAAGAAATAGCTTTTTAAAAAACTTTTTCCACATAGGCTCATTTTTTTCAGTTCTCTGGGATATAATTTTTGCTTTGATTTCACCCTCATTGAATCCTATATCAAAGAAAAACATTGGCATCTAACTGCATGCCTTTAGAAGTGTCATTTGATGTTAGCTAAATTACAGAATCATTCTGAAAATACTTAAGTAACTTCCAGATGCTAAGACTTTAAAAATATCTCCATGTCTATGTTGAAACAGACCATATTATGAAATTTCATCCCTGGATTCAGAGCTTGATTAATGTGAAAAGTCCTAAGGGCTGAACTGGCCACCACCTGACCCACCACACTCTCTCACTAGTGATAGCTGGAAGTACCATGTTTAATTTTTGGACAAAGATCAGGTAAAGGAGCTTTAGGAAAACCTTAATGCCAAGAATTCTATAGGAAGACTTCTTCGTCACATTCCCAAAAACAAAACCTAAAGATCTGTTCACTGGACCAGTGGGCCATTAGTCCATTTATCCCAACAGACGCAAGACATCTTAAGTGTTTAAATTCTATGCTGCTGATGTTAGTTGGTACTTAGATTTTTGAACTATGGTTAACCAGATGTACCCCCTAAAGATTTCTATTACTTACTTACCTAGGATTATTTAAATTAGTTTCTTTCTAAAATAAACTACTTTATGGAAGTTCTGTAGTTATTAAAAGATGGCTTGTTAGAGGAAAAATTCCAAAGGACTCATGTGGGTTAGAGGTTTCTTCTATAACATCTCTGACCTTTCAGCTTCTGTTTGATGGAGTTTAATGGAGTGGCATGAGTAGTTTCATAAGTTGGCCCACACTAGGACCAGACAGCTCTGATTGTAGGGAAAATCCTCCTCATATGAGGCCAAAGAGTGTTTTCATACCCTCTCTACTTTTACTTTAAAAAAAGTAAGCAAAGTAGATCTATACTTTCTTCTTTACAACAATTTTTCAATGTATCTCCCCTTAAGGTTCTAGCATACAAGCTAAACAATCTCAGATCCTTCAGCTGTTCCTCAGACAGCCTGGTTTTCAGACTGCTCACCTTGGAATCCTGTTCACCTTAGAATAATTGAGTTAGTTATAGGATCTTCTCACAGAAGTAACCTTTCGATTTTCTTACCTCTGCCAAGCTTAGTTGAAGCCATCTGAGAAGGAGGAGATACAAACATGTTGTTATTACAATTCTCCTCACCAACACAATACAGTAACATTTTTACTTCTCTGCCACCTTCATAATGAAAAATGGTCTTAACTTATTTAATTATTAGTGCAATTGAAGATGTTTCATATCTATTACATTATATTACTGTTATGAATTTTCTGTGCCTTTTGCTTATTTGCCTTTTGGGGTGGTAGTCTGTTTTATGAATGATTCATAAGTTTGCTCTCATATGGGCGTAAGGCAGTATTTTACTTGCTATTTTTTCAATTACTAAATTTTTAGGGTATTATCTTGACATACAGAGGTGTTCCCATTTTATATAGATAAATATATTTATCTTTTGCTTTATGGTTTCTTCCATTCCATTCATATATGTATGTATTTATAGTCCTGAAATCAGATAAATATTCATCTTTATTTCCTTTCAGTTTCTTTTTTGTTCATTTTTTAAATTCATTTGGAATTTGTTCTGATGTATGGTAGGAGGTAAGGAGACTCAACACAACACCTGTAAAGTTCAGTCTGAAAATATGTGAGGAAACCTATCAGCCCATGCAGGGCTTCGGGTGCACTTTTAAAATTTCAGGAAAAAGGAGGATTCTTTTTTATAAAACAAGACTTCGATGGAGACCTCTATTACCTGGAGGAAAAGGCCTGTTGGTGCCGCTCAGCCACATCAGCTGCAGCCCTTTCCATGCCGAGCCCTCAGGAGGCAGGACAAGCTGCAGAGGCCAAGAGCACCAAATGGCAAGAAGGTGCCTGGAACTGAGGAGATTTATGAGCTGGCTGTGAGTGCACAGGAAAGTAAAGTGGTACTTATTCTAAACACTAACATTCAAGTTGGTCCCTAGTTCAGAAAGTCTGAAATAGACACCATAAAAAGCAGGAATATAAATATATATGTATACATATTTATAAATACTTTTATTTAAGGTTCTGAGGCCAGTATGTAGAGAAAAAGAGAGATATAGAGAATTGAGCCTTGCAAATCTTCAGTTAATACAAGTTTACTCATTAAAACTTGGAGAAGCTTGGACTCTTTTAACCCTTTTGCTACTTTGGGGGTGTTTGACATAGTAGCTATAACCAATGCATATAGTTACCTAATTAACAATTACATACATATCTGAAAAATATTGTGAGGGGACTGAATGGCATATTCTCCATTCCCTCTTGCCTTCAACCACCATTTATCCATAGGGAGCTCTGTGACGCAGCCCAGGACTTGAGAGAAATCTACATGATTTTATAGAACTTGCAGTTATAAAAAAGAAAACAGTTTTTCTTTTCAGCGGTAAAGAAATGCAGAGCTTGGGGCGGCACCTGTGGCTCATTGAGTAAGGCGAGTAGGGCACTGGCCCCATTTACCAAAGGTGGCAGGTTCAAACCTGCCTCAGCGAATTGTAAAACAGAAAAATAGCTGGGGGCGTTGTGGCGGGCGCCTGTAGTCCCAGCTACTCGGGAGACTGAGGCAAGAGAATCGCCTAAGCCCAGGAGCTGGAGGTTGCTGTGAGCTGTGTGACACCACGGCACTCTACTGAGGGTGATAGAGTGAGACTCTGTCTCTACAAAAAAAAAAAAAAAAAAGTAAAGAAAAGAAATGCAGAGCTGGTTAATGACACTAGTGCTCCATCTGCTTTGGTCTCTTATGCTTCCTGTAAGGTGCTACACAGAGACTCCCCTGCTACCTGCTGAGAGTAGATTCTTCTCACAGCTGGAGGGGTGAACAGTAAATGCAGCAGTTCCACCAGAACAGCAAAAATGCCCGCTTCGGTCCATTCGATAAAAAAATGTGGCCTCCTGATATGGGACTCCAAAAAAGTAAGAAAAGCTCTTTCTATTCAAAACATATTCAGAATGTAATGGTTACAGAGGCATTTGATTCCCCTCCACTCCCAGCTGCAAATATATTCCCTCCCCTTCTACACTTTGCACTTTGAATCAACTGGGGAGCTCTAAAAACCCCAATGCCCAAGCCACACCCCAGACCAATTAAACCAAAATCTCTGGGCTGGGACCCAGGCACCAGTATTTTTTAAAGCTCCCTCAGGTGATTCAAATATGTGGCCAAGGTTGAGAACCACTGTCCCTCTATAAACTGCTGGAATAAGATCCCAGGGGATTTGCTTCTTTGATTTCTCCCAGATTATATTCTTCATTCAGGCACCAAGCCATTTTGCCAAAGGTGTGAACATGCCATGACCCTCTGGGAGTTCTCCACAACTGAGTGGGTGGATGAATACTGGCTCCTCAAAGGTTTTATTGTTTGTTTAGTTTCAACTCCCAGATTAGCAATGTGGAGATCACTGTGCAGATTAGAGGATTATAAAATGCTTTTATATTTTACAGTGACTTGACATCTTAAACCAAGATGTTTAGGAATCTAGGCTTTTTGCTGTTGTTTTCCAAGATTTTTTCATTTGTTCTTAGCTCCGGAATATATTTTCTCCCAGCTTACTCCCAACAGCTGGAAATTCTCTGCATAGCTGTCTGTTAAGGCTGTGGTCTCCTTGCCACACCCCCCCTCACTTGGGGACCCTTGTAGCAAGCAAGGATTTCCATTCTGTCCCAGGGGGTCCCAATGAAACACTGGTAAATGAGTACTTTAGGGTATAGCTTACGTGTTTCTTAACAGTTGCTTCAAAGTTAAGGGTCAAGGGAGCAGTAGGCAGTTCTGAGGGACTGTAAAGAAATAGCCCTTGTCTTTTCCCTTCTCCATGCTTTCCAGAGGGCATGGTTTGTGGATGGACATCTTGGTTTAAGATGTCAATTTTCTGTAAGCCTCAGGAACTGAAAAGTTTTAATCTAACCATCCCCTGAACAGAGCCTAAGCCCCCAGTCAGTGTTTCTTTGGCTGCCAACCATCAGGAAGCCTGGGGCATTTTTGTGGCTCATTCCAGACAAGAGGCCTGGAGCACTCCATTGTGGACCCACTGCCAAACATCAGTAATCACTTTGAAGACTATTCTTTCCCTGCTTACCTTTGCAAGAATGATTCAGAGACACCACACACCTTGCATTTTGACATCTGTGGGCCCTGGAACAGAGCCTGTGCCACCTGGGACATCTTACTTTTCCTTTTTGGAGGTTACACCAATGAACCTGATATTATAGGGAACACTTCGTCAAAAGCTAATAAAACTGAGATATTTATCTCGTTAAATAGGTATCCAGAAAGCCATGACCATGTAGTAATGGAACTAATTTGGGGTATGGCTTATAGACCGTATCTCAGAATCTTACATATGGAAAGTTTGTCTGTGCACATGTTGTATACACACATGCACACAAACCCCTAGCCCCCTACTTAATTCTCTTCACTCCACCCTTTCTGTAAACTACCTGTAAAAGGGATGCTTCTCACCTCCACAATGTTCCCTCCAGCTCCACACAATTAGGGCTGGTATGAGGCTTAATATAGGAGTTTGGGAGCATGAGGAAGGGAGAGACAAATTCTGACTTGAAAATCTGGGAAGTTGGCTCGGCGCCTGTGGCTCAGTGGGCTAAGGCGCCAGCCATGTACACCTGAGCTGGCAGTTTCAAATCCAGCCCAGACCCGCCAAACAACAATGACGGCTGCAACCAAAAAATGGCCGGGCGTTGTGGCGGGCGCCTGCAGTCCCAGCTACTTGGGAGGCAGAGGCAAGAGACTCGCTTGAGCCCAGGAATTGGAGGTTGCTGTGAGCTGTGATGCCACCACACTCTATCCAGGGTGACAGCTTGAGGCTCTGTCTCAAAAAAAAAAAAAAAAAAAAAAAGATGTTAGTAAGTCAAGTTCCTTCTGGAGGCTCTGAGGGAGAATTTGCTTTACGTTTCTCTCCTCTTCGGGTGGCTGCCAAAAATCCCTGGTGTTCCTCGGCCTACCTTTCTTTTATTCCATTCTGTAACTCTCTTCTCTAGCAGCAGGAAATCTGGCTCCTAATATCTTTAATATATGTACTTTCTGCTCAACTCTACAATACACAGAAAGGTGTTTCAGAATTGCTTATTCGAAATACAGTTAGGTTCATTGTTTCTATCTGTATTTTAGGATTCTTCCCAATCCTTGTTGATTTGTTATTTTTTGAGCATATAAATAAAACATTAACCTGGCTCTGTAGATAGACTCAAAGCCACATGCGCATTGATTTTTGTTTTGTTTTTTTCCAAGGTCCATCACTTCAGAATGAACATTGATACTAGGTAGTTTTTGAAGGGTCATTTAACCCCTCCACCTGATCCATTTTGTTCCCATCTACCCCCAGTAGGAAACTAATATCGTTAGCTTCTGACTTATACGTCTTATATTTATTCTTTACAAAATTAAACAGATGCATATATATTATCTTATTATTTCCTTCATACACAAAAGATACTACATGTTCTTTTTCTGTTTCGCTTTTTTCCCCTAGACAGTATATTTTAGAAATCATTCTGTATCAGCTTATAGAGATCTTTCTCTCTCCCCTCCCCCAACAGTGTAGGTATTCTATAGGTTCTCCACCAAACAACTTGTGTAAAAGCATTTAGTATGTTTTTGATATTTTGTAATTACGAGTAACGCTACATTGATAATCTTGTGCCCGTGTATTTTTGTTATTGTTGGAGGTGTATTTTCTGAGTAAGTTCCTAGAAGTATGTTGGTGAGTCGAAAAATAAACATAGCCGGGCATGGTGGCTCATGTGTGTAATCTCAGCACTCTGGGAGGCTGAGGTAGGTGGATTGCCTGAGTTCAGGAGTTTGAGACCAGCCTGAGTAAGAGAGAGACCTCCATCTGTAAAATAGCCAGACACTGTGATGCTAGCTTGTAGTCCCAGCTACCTGGGAGGCTGAGGCAAGAGGATCGCTTGAGCCCAAGAATTTGAGGTTGCTGTGAACTGTGATGCCACAGCACTCTACCAAGGGTGACAAAGTGAGACTCTGTCTCAAACCAAACAAACAAGCAAACAAACAAAAAATAAACACACATGCAATTTTGTTAGACCTTACCAAGTTTCCCTCCATAAAGTTAACCATTTTGTGCTCTCACCAACCATGTACAAAAGTTGTACAGAGCCTCTCCCCAGAGCCTGACCAAGAGAGTCTGTTGTCAAGCTTTGTATTTTTTGCCAATCAGATGGTAAGAGTGTAAAATGTAGGTTTTATTACTATCATGTATGGTGAGACCAACAGATCAGGAGATGGCTGACATTGAAGTGACAGCTACTGGCTCACAGCTTCCAAGAGGAAGGGGCATGCCATGCCATGAAGGGCCACATGGGGCAGCACCGACAGGGAAATGTGGACAAGAGCCTTTATTTCATGGAAGGAATAGGCGAGGCAGCTAACCAGGCTAAGCAGGTTTAAGAGTGGCTCGTTTAGGCTCGGCGCCTGTGGCTCAACGGGCTAAGGCGCCAGCCACGTACACCTGAGCTGGCGGGTTCGAATCCAGCCCAGGCCCGCCAAACAACAATGACGGCTGCAACCAAAAAAATGGCCGGGCGTTGTGGCGGGCGCCTGTAGTCCC
>CAUYRH010011651.1:0-69499 GCA_963574655.1 Perodicticus potto | reverse complement strand
ATCGAGTAGGGCGCTGGCCCCACATACCGAAGGTGGTGGGTTCAAACCTGGCCTCGGCCAACCTGCAAAACAGAAAAATAGCCAGGTGTTGTGGCGGGTGCCTGTAGTCCCAGCTACTCGGGAGGCTGAGGCAAGAGAATCACCTAAGACCGGGAGTTGGAGGTTGCTGTGAGCTGTGTGACGCCACGGCACTCTACCAAGGGCGATAAAGTAAGACTCTGTCTCTACAAAAAATAAATAAATAAATAAATAAATAAATGAAAGATATCACTCCGAATACTGGAGTGATGGAGAATAGATGGAAGGTTCCCAAGGAGTCACCCTCCAGGAAAGGATAAGAGTAACTTGGACCAGGTCAAATCTGATACAGAAAACAGAAGTTGATGGATTTGGAGGCAGAGTCAACAAGCTGGTGACCAACTCAGGACAGAGGGCTGGGAAGAGTTAGAGGTGCTTTGACTTTCCAGCATGCATGACAACCACTTGGGGCAGTCACAGGAGGGACAGTCCACCATATCCATCACTTAGTCTACACATACTCATTAGTATGGACTGTGGAGACAGGCCTCAAGGATACAACTAGGCAAACCAAAGGCATCCCAGGTCTTGGGGAGTTCACATCCCAGCAAATGGGGTCAAACGTTTGAGAATCAACTCTCAAGCAAACATTAAGTTGCCACAACAACAGCAGCTGTGCAGGAGAGGCTCTCAAATGAGTTCATACCCCTGTGCCAACAGCTTTGTTGGGCAGGTGACTTGGCATGCTGTGACTAGATGTGTATTTACTGGCCCAACACAATCTTCTCAGGAGGACTGGAAGCCCCATAGAGCCAGGTCTTGCTCATCACCACTGCATTCCATTTTCCTTGGCAATAGCAATTTTTTTTTTTTTTTGAGACAGAGTCTTACTTTGTCACCCTTGATAGAGTGCCCTGGTGTCATAGCTCACAGCACCCTCAAATTCCTGGGCCCAAGTGATCTTGCCTCAGCCTCCCAAGTAGCTGGGACTACAGGCACCTGCCACAATGCCCAGCTATTTTTAGAGATGAAGTCTCGCTCTGGCTCAGGCTGGTCTCGAACCTGTGAGCTCAGGCAATTCACCTGCCTTGGCCTCCCAAGTGCTGGGATTATAGGCATGAGCCACTGCATCCAGCCTGGCAATACCAATTATTAATAAACATTGAAAGAATGAATGGGGCGGGTGCCCATAGCTCAGTGGGTAGGGCGCTGGCCACATACACCAACACTGGTGGGTTCAAACTTGGCCCGGGCCAGCTAAAACAGCTGCAACAACAACAACAAAAATAGCTGGGCATTGTGGCAGGCACCTGTAGTCCCAGCTACTTGGGAGGCTGAAGCAAGAGAATCGCTTAAGCCCAAGAGTTGGAGGTTGCTGTGAGCTGTGATGGCACTCTACCCAGGGCGACAAAGTGAGACCCTGTCTCAAAAAAAAAAGAATGAATGAATGGAGATCACAGAGGGTAGATTTGTATGGAAGAGGGTCCAAAGCCTAGTTTCACCTCTCTAAGCCTCAGTTTCCTCTTCTGCAACCATAAAGTTGTGAAGGATTAGCTGAAATAATGCTTAGCTCAGTGCCTGCAAGGAGTCAACTCTTAAAATGGTGTTGGCCATATTATTACATGTGAGATTGTGAGTCTAATTTTAGATCTGATATCCAAAAAGCAACTGACCAAGAGAGTTATGAGCATAGAAGAGAAGGCTGGGCTAGAGACCTGGGAGTCATCAAAGAGACAGTCCCTAAGGCCATGGGAATCAGTGAGCCAACCAAGTTCCGAAAACATCCATATTTAAAAGGAGGGGACAGACAGGGAAGAGGGAAAGAAGCCTGAGAAGGAAGTTCAGAAGCAACAGCCACAGAAATGAGAGGAAAACCAGGAAAGTGTAGTGAAAGAGAAGCCAAGAGAGTGCTGCATTGTAGGGGCGAGTTCAGCGTAGTGTCAGGTGGAGGGACCACACCCTGCCCATGGACTACATGAGCTTATTTCTTTAGTTTGCAAATGTACATTGAGGACAACTGGTGCTAGGCCCTGGGGTAAGGCCTGAGCAAGGGGTGAGGAGTACAGCAGGCTAAGCCATCTGGATGGGGAATAGGCAGCAAAGCCCCCGCACGCCTCACTCCCTCCAGCTGCTGTCACAGCCTACTTCATCTATGATGCCAGGGGTGCTCTACCCCTGCCCAGCTTCCAGTCAGTGGGGCACAACGGGGCTCACTCACTTGCAGCACTAGACTTGGGAAATGCAGCAAACATAGCAAGTACTCCTCACTTGCTGGCTCCCTTGGACCATGTCTCCCAGCCCCAAAGTTCTGGACCCTAGCCCTGCCCCATACTTAGACTCAGCTTACCTCACCACAAACCAGACGGAGCCCCTCCTCCTTCTCCTGCCACTTCACCCTCAGAGTGGCCAGTGCTGGGACTTGGTCTAAGTCAGGCCCTGACTCCTCCTCCCTGCCAACAAATCAGAGAGTGGTTCTCATTATCCCTCCATTCCTCCCAATGTGTGAGGCACCCAGGGGATGCCACATAAAAGACCTGAAACAAGAGCCATTGACTTTCTCCTGGGGAAGATGGAAGTCAGCAAAAAAAAGCAAGTCTCCAGAAATGAGCAGTCGATGACTCCTCTGTTCTGGAAGCCCCCAGACCCTGGGTTCCCCAGCCAAGAACCTTCCTCAAGAAGTACCTTGCAACTCTGAGCCCCAACCCATTCCTGGTTCCTATCTTCACTCCTTCTTTGGAATAAGCAGCAAGACCCTTTCTGTAGGCATCAGGTAAGGAACAGGGAGATGAAAAAAGACTGAGAAGGGGAAAAGACAAGAGTGCAGGGTGCAAGGGGAAGGAGACGGGACACATGCAGAAAGATGGACTGAGAAGGACAAGGGAGACAGGAGATTCCACCCCCCATACACACCACCATCCCTGGGCAACAGACAGGGGCCGATAAGGTGCCAGGAGAGAACCCAGCATAGGCAGTGGGAGCAGGGCCCAGGCCAGGCAGCCCATTGTGACCATGGACATATATACACTCACCAGGGGCCCTGGTTAGTGGTGGGAGTAACATCATTTGGCTCCAGCTGCAGCTTCTCTGAGAACTTGTCCAGCAGCTCAGCCTTCTCTAGGAGATGGTTATCTGGGGGTGCACAGGTCAGCCTAGAGACAGATGCTTTCCAGCAGACCCCTGGCAGGAGAGCTGCAGGAGCCCAGGATTCTGGGAGTGAGAAAGTTTCTGGTGGGGTGGGCTCTGCCTCTTGCCTTGTGCAACACTATAGGACCTTTGGCCTTGCCACAGCATCCTCACCGCACCGGCCCCCAGGCTCACCCAGAAGAGGACCTGCTCTCCCAGGGACTGAAGAATGGCCACTGCTGGGAGCATCCAGGGATGACTGGGTACTGTCTGCTGAGGGTCTTGAAAGAAGGAAGGGCCTTGGGATTGATTCATCCCTGCCCCAAAGAAAAAGAGCTTGGCCACGTTAAGTGATGAAACAAATTGAGCTCCACCTACCTGTGTCCTTTGGCAAGTCACTTCCCCTCCAAGGACTCTAATTATTTGGACTAAAAAGTAATCCTAACTTCCCCAGGAGTGGTGTAAGTTCCCTTCAGACCAGAAAAGAAAGTCCTTGAGCAACTATCCAGCAGACCTGTGTGAGTTTGGCGGTTTGACCCTGAAACACACTGCCTTCCCCCATCCAGGGTCACTTCCTCTTTTCTCATTAGTGAGCATAGGATAGGGGTGGTAAGTCCAGGCTTAGCTCCTTAGCTCCCTTCCCTCACCCAGTGCCTTGCCTGCCACCTTGAGCTCATGGGTCTGGCCTAGTTCTCACACAAACCCCACCTCATTCCCCAGGGCACTGCACTCCTAACCAACAAATTTATGCCCAATTAACAGCTATGAAACCAGGGCTCAGGGAGATAACCTGCCAAAGATCACAAAGAAGACCTTCAGTCTGTTTGATTTCTCTAGGTCCTCGGACTTGCAACTCCCAGAGGATAGATGGAGGATACCTTCTTCCTCAAACTGGATGGTTCCACTGCCCATCAGAGCAGTGAAGTGAGGCTGCCTGGATGTAGGGGGTTGGCCTCACAACCTTGAAGGGAGAGGACCAACAGTTTGGAAGGTGGTTGTGGTTGAACTTTAAATCCCAGACATACAATGTCAGGTGACCAGAAGTGCTATACACAGATGCAGACCTGTTCATCTATCTTGAACAACCACACCTCTTAACCCACACTTCCCACAGCTTGGGGCCCGGTAAGGACTCTCCTAAGGCTGGGCTAAGCTGGCACGCAGGTGCTCCACAAACCTGCGCCATCACCTATTAGTGACAGAGCCTGAAATTCAGAACTTTGTCCTTAGAGACTCAGAGTTCCACTCCTTCCCTGGACTGGCCAACAAGCGGCTGCTCTGGAGACTCCCACGTTCCTTGACTGCACTACCGGGATCAGACCCTGCCCTGGGAACCGCTGGGGAGAGGAAAGCACAAGATACTCTGCAAAACCAACACTCAGGGATGAATCAGTATCTTGGAAACCCAGCTCGTGGGACGCAGAACCGGACCATGAGTGGCAAGGAGGGCAGGGGTACCAGGAGGGGCCTCTGACCTGGAAAGAGCTCTAAGTCTAAGAGCCGAGATTGGAAGGGACAGGAATCTGGCCAGTTGGGAGTGGGGTGTAACAGATTCAAGGCACAAGACACAGAGCGTCGGAGGAGGGAAGGCGCTGGCACACTTGGGTGATAGCCAAAGGAGTCAGACAAACCTGTCCCCGCGCCCGGAGCTCCCTGCCCTCAATTCCAAGTCCCCTAAGAGCGTACTCACAGGCTGGCACCAGATCCAGGAAGAGCGCCTTTTGCGTGCGATCCCGCTGCCGCAGCTGCCGCACAATGTGGAGTTTCCAGCCGGCGACAGGGGCGCCGGGGGCAGCTGACCTCGCCATGGCCGCTCTCTCCCTCCCTCCAGGGGCTCATCTACTGTCCCCAAAGGCGCTGCCGGGGCGGAGGCGGGGCCTCGGCCTAGTGGGGACTCCGTGACAAGAGGGCGCTTAGCGGTGGGGAATCCCCGGATTGTACCAAGAGCATTCCAAGAACTGGACGCTAGACGTCGAAGAAAGGCGCCTCAGGATCTCCACCGCTGGGGTCTCACCACATCTTTTATCTAAGTTGTGGTTCCTATTACTGTGAGGAGTAATTCGCGGGGGAAAAGGTGGGGAGGCCTCCCCCATACCTGGTGGCGCGCTCCGAAGGCGGGGCCTCCAAGGCCAGTGTTCCTTAACCCCACAGCTCCCAGACCAAATGCACAAGTGGCATCTGCTCACCCACGCTGCGTCTGGAACAGGCCGCGCTCCAAACTAGGACCATAAAGACCTCTCACACCCGGATTCTTAGTAGACAGAAACACAAGGTATACACAGTATGATAGCGAGATGAGAAAGTACAGACGAGGAAGAGCCTGCAGGGAAGAGGCCCTTTTTGCAGATGATGGTATTAGAGCTGGGTTTGTGAAAGATCAAACAGTAATTGTCTGAGGGAGAGAGAAAAGCAACTCCAGACCTGGGGAAGAACAAGTGCAGAGATTTCATGACAAAATCCCCCCAAAAGGATCGGGAATGGAAGGAAAGTAGGCAGAACTGTCCTTCTGGGGAGTAAGGTTTAAGACCTTAGGATGCTTTCCAAAGATATAGGTTCCCTGAAAGTAAAAGGGTGAACTGATTTCATCTGGAAGAGTCCTGGCCCAGAGGAAAGAAGGGACTTGCTTACCTGAGGTTGGTTGTGAGGTCGTGGATGGCTCCATGGGCAACAGTCCATCATCCTGACTCAGGGCCACCCCTGAAAGACCAAGGACATCTCTTGTAGCACACTTGAAAGTGAATCGTGGATTGCAAGGAACTATGGTCAAACTATTTCTAGCAAGACTCCTGTCCAGAGCTCTACAAGAATAGGTTGGGGTGAAAAACAAAAGAAGGGATTCACCTAGCACAGCCTCACCTTGGGACACGCCAGTCAGCGGGTTCTGGCCATCCTCAGGAAACAATGAGAAATTGGGCATTGTTCAGCAACCTTATAGGCCACAGAGGTGAAAAGTGTTGGGAGTTGCAGAGTTCTAGATCCTGGAACCCAGCTGACCCAGTTCGATTACTAGGCTGAACTAGAAAGTTCAACTGAAATGAGGGAGTCATTGAAAATGAATTTTGAAAATTCATTTGAAAATGAGCAAAAATGAATTGAAACTGAAAATAAAACTGGAGTGTGTGGTTAGGAAGTAAAAGTAACTTGCTCAAGTTTGGGGATGACAAAGAGAAATTTTATTTAGGAAGAACAAAGAAAGTTTAGAGCACTCCCAAAAAGAGTTGGAAGTGAGTCCCTCTCAGGAAGGAACAGAGACCAGAGAGACCAAGACTCAAAGGCCTTTGAGATCGGTTGCAAGTCTGTCACTGGCCTCTCTGTGCCTCAAGGCAGTATTGCCCTTTTCTATTGGTCATTGGTTGTCTCTTTTTATTGGCCATTGGTTATGTGGGTTACTTCATACTACATTCTTGAGGGTCCTCCAGACTTCCTGGTGCCAGGTTTTCTTCCCACTCCCCTTGAATCTCATTTTTAGTGTCCCTTCTCAGTAAGAATGGGATGGGGCTGGGTCACAGGACTTAGAAAAGCCAGTGACACTCGAGGACAGTGTAGGCCTTCTGTGCTTGCAAACCACAGTGAACTGTGCTCAGTCCCTCACATGTCCTTGTCTTAAACCCTTGAGGCCTTTGTACAAACTGAGCTTAGTACTGGGAACACCTTCCCCTGTAGTCAGTTTGGCTCCTACTGGTGCACTGTGTCCTCCAGGACCACTTTCCTATCCTTACACTGAACTAAGGCTTCTCTGACACCAGCCCCAGGGCCTCCATAGCCCTGTACGTCCTCTACCACCACAGTCATCAGACCATGTTATTATTTGTGGGGCTCCCCTTGGGGCAGGGCCTGGATCCCTGGTATCTCTTCACCTCTAGCCTCAACCCAGGCCTGGCCTGTCTGTAGAAGGAGTACTTCTGTTGAAGTAGTATGGGTGGTATTAGGCGGCGCCTGTGGCTCAAGGAGTAGGGTGCCAGCCCCATATACCAAGAGTGGCAGATTCAAGCCCAGCCCCAGCCGAAAATGCAAAAAAAAAAAAGAGATGGTTTGTAACATTCACCAGAAGCCACGCCCAGGAGAAGGGTCTGGCACTCATGGAGAACAAGGACTAGTTGGTAACAGTGATGAATTCCCTTTAGGACTAACTGATTTTTTGTGTGTGTGGTTTTTGGCCAGGGCTGGGTCTGAACCCACCACCTCCGACGTATGCGGCTGGCACCCTACTCCTTTGAGCCATAGGCACCACCCAGGACTAACTGATTTTTGAGTGCTTGGGTACACCATAAAGGGAACTCTGGCTGTGTGCATTGGAGGAAGGTATGTTAATAGGGCTTTGCCCAACTGTGAGGTATAGTGATGTTGTTTCTCTCAGGTGAGGAGTCATATTGGGGGCAGAGTTTTATAGTCCTTTTTTGACTTGCAAAACATTCCTAGGAAATTTTAAATAATTTTCATCATTTTGGGCGGCACCTGTGGCTTAAAGGAGTATGGCGCTTGCCCCATATGCCAGGGGTGGAGGGTTCAAACCCAACCCCGGCCAAAAACTGCAAAAAAATAAAAAAATAAAAAAATTTCATCATTTTTGAATAGTATAGGATAGGACAGTGCCCATAACTCAGTGGGTAGGGTGCCAGCCAAATGCACTGAAGCTGGCGGGTTCGAGCCTGGCCCTGGCCAGATAAACAACGACAACTGCCAAAAAATACCAAAAAATAGCCAGGTGTTATGGTGGGCGCCTGTAGTCCCAGCTACTTGGGAAGCTGAGGCAAGAGAATCACTTAAGCCCAAAGTTTGAGGTTGCTATAAGCTGTGACACCATAGCACTCTACCAAGGGGAACATACTGAGACTCTGTCTCGAAAAAAAAAAAAAACTTCTGTGAGGAAATCTGCCCAGCAATCACCTGTCCCATCCTAGACTGGCATCACACTTGTAGCCAAAGATAATTATTTCAAAACAATTATGTAACGCTCTTTTTTCCTTTGAAAACCCTTTGTCGGGCGGCGCCTGTGGCTCATTGAGTAGGGTGCTGGCCCCATATACAGAAGGTGGCGGGTTCAAATCTGGCCTCGACCAAACTGCAAAACAGAAAAATAGCTGGGCGTTGTGGCAGGCGCCTGTAGTCCCAGCTACTTGGGAGGTGGAGGCAGGAGACTCACTTGAGCCCAGGAGTTGGAGGTTGCTGTGAGCTGCGATGTCACAGCACTCTACCCAGGGCGAGAGCTTGAGGCTCTGTCTCAAAAAAAAAAAAAAAAACCTTTGTCTTGGTTGAGTGCAGTGGCTCACGCCTGTAATTTCAGGCAGTCTGGGAGGTTGAGGTCAGGAATTCAAGACCAGCTTGAGCAAGAGGGAGACCCCATCTCCACCAAAAAATAGAAAAATTTGCTGGCCATTGTGGCATGTGCCTGTAGTCCCAGCTACTCAGTAGGTTGAGGTAGGAGGATCACTTGAGCAGAGGAGTTTGAAGTTGCAGCGAGGTATGATGCCACTGTATTCTACCCAGAATGACAGTGAGACTGTCTCAAAACAAACAAAAAACTTTGTCTTTCTGGGGGCGGCGCCTGTAGCTCATCGAGTAGGGCACCGGCCCCAACAGGCGCCGGCCCCATATACCGAAGGTGAGGGGTTCAAACCTGGCCTCAGCAAACTGCAAAACAAAAAAGTATCCGGGCATTGTGGCAGGCACCTGTGGTCCCAGCTACTCGGCAGGCTGAGGCAAGAGAATCACCTAGGCCCAGGAGTTGGAGGTTGCTGTGAGCTGTGTGACGCCATGGCACTCGGCACTCGAGGAACGATAAGGTGAGACTCTGTCTCTACAAAAAAAAAACACAAAACCTTGTCTTTCTTTTAAGTCCCTGAATACTTAGTTTGCTATGTGTATGTATTCCCATTGTAATACTCCATTCTCAAATAAACATTTTCTTTTACAGACTCTCTCTCTATTTAGGTTGACACTTTAAAAGGAAAATATTATTTGTGATGTAATTAGGTAAAGTACACCACTCTTCCCACTAAGGCAGCAGTTCTCTGAACCTGTGGGTCGTGACCCACAGGAACAGTATTAAAGGGCCACAGCATTAGGAAAGTTGAGAACCACTGCGCTAAGGGGAGAAATTCTGATTTCAGCATCATTCAATATTGGCTAATGTGAAAAAAGCTTTGACATGGGCAAAAAATGGAGTACGATCCCATATTAGTTTTTTGTTTTTGTTTTTGTTTTTTGAGACAGAGACTCACTGTCACCCTCGGTAGAGTGCCGTGATGTCACAGCTCACAGCAACCTCAAACTCTTGGGCTTAAGCGATTCTCTTGCCTCAGCCTCCTAAATAGCTGGGAGTACAGGCGCCTGCCCCGACGCCGGCTATTTTTTTGTTGCAGTTGTCATTGTTCTTTAGCTGGCCTGGGCTGGGTTCAAACCCACCAGCCTGGGTATATGTGGCTGGCACCCTACCCACTGAGCTACGGGTGCCACCCAATACTAGTTTTTAAATTTTTCTTTTTTTTTTTTTGAGACAGAGTCTCACTAAGTCACCCTCGGTAGAGTGCCATGGTGTCACAGCTCACAGCAACCTCAAACTCTTGGGCTTAAGCAATTCTCGGTGTATGTGGCCGGGGCCCTACTCATTGAGCTACAGGCACTGCCCCCCATATTAATTTTTAAAGAGCCATGTTAAAGTTGAGTAAATAAAAAGAATACACATTTCTGGCTCGGCACCCGTAGCTCAGTGAGTAGGGGGCCAGCCACATACACTGAGGCTGGTGGGTTCGAGCCTGGCCTGGGCATGCTAAACAACAACAACTG
Source organism: Perodicticus potto (assembly GCA_963574655.1). Lineage (NCBI taxonomy): Eukaryota > Metazoa > Chordata > Mammalia > Primates > Lorisidae > Perodicticus > Perodicticus potto. The sequence goes on along the minus strand of CAUYRH010011651.1, from coordinate 59,572 downwards.
CAACAAAAAAAAATAGCTGGACATTATGGTGGACGCCTTTTGTCCCAGCTACTTGGGAAGCTGAGGAAAGAGAATCGCTTAAGCCCAAGAGTTTGAGGGTGCTATGAGCTGTGACTCCACAGTACTCTACCAAGGGCTATATAGTGAGACTCTGTCTCAAAAAAAAAAAAAAAAAAAAAAAAGAGAGAAGAAGAATAATACGTGCTTCTTTGGCAGATGAGAAGTGACAGAGGTGGAGTGGGATGAAGTGGCAAGAGGGTCCTTTACAAGGGAATTAGATGAGTTAATACTCAAGTTATTGAGTACTTTGTTTCAAGAAGTGTTAGAGAAAAAGAGAAGCACACAGGCAGTGCTTGTGGCTCAGTGTGTAGGGTGCCAGCCCCATATACCAAGGGTTGTGAATTCGAACCCAGCCCTAGCTAAACTGCAACAAAAAAATAGCTGGGCATTGTGGTGGGAGCCTATAGTCCCAGCTACTCAGGAGGCTGAGGCAAGAGAATTGCCTAAGTCCAGGAGTTGGAGGTTGCTGCGAGCTGTGACGTCATGACACTCTACCTACCGAGGGCGATAAAGTGAGACTCTTTCTCTGAAAAAAAAAAAAAAAAGAAAAGAAAAAGCCAAGCACAGGTAAAAGAAAGCTTCTTCCAATAGTACTCACCCTCCCTCCCAGCAGCAGACAGGCCACAGCCTACCTCTCTGCAGAGCTCTCAGATTTGGCACCTATAGAAAGCCATCAGTCAAAGTGAAGATAGGTGGCTGCAAAATTCCCAAAGCACTAGAAGGGACCAGGAACTGGATGAGGTGGGGACAGACTAGAAAGACATTAAGGAATGGGATCATGAGAGCTCAGATCAGGAGAAAGGGGAGACAGGTGAGACTTCCTCTGTAACTTCCACCTTTAGGCCCAACCCTTTGTTGAAGGGACAGGGATAAGGGGCAGAACAAATCAGGCCTTGTTTCTATCTTCTGACACCTGAAAACCTCCAACTTTCTAAGGTTTTAGGACACTCACCTATGTGAAGACAAATGAATCAATGTGATACAGTTTGAGGACAGAGGGTGAAGAAGTACCTGGCCCAGGTGAAGAGTGGCTCCCACCCATCTCATGGTGAGAGGTGGCTAGTACCTAGTTCTTACTTGGAACACAGCAGTGAAGAGTGGTTGCCCTCCAACCAAAGAAAGAATGATCTGGGCCTGGGTGGCTGGGTAAGAATTCAGTTGTGAACATACTGAGTTTAAGAAACTTGCGAGTCAACCACCTTGAGATGTCCTAGAGGCAGGAGAATGGCCTGAGCAGGAGACTTGGGAGTTGTAAACATATGGATGGAGTGAACAAGGTCATCCAAAGAAAACATGCAGAGTGAAGGCCTGTGACAGACCTGTAGCAGGTCAGAATTTCAGTGTCCCAGCCCAATCAGCCAAAGACTACCAGGGACAATCCCATAGTCTGATGAAATAAGGTTTGTTGATCCCTTGCAATAAGAAAACACACCAGAGAAAGCATGGGATGTTCCATCAAGCACAAAGGAAATGAAAGTTATAGGGTTTAAGAAGGGGTAGAGATGAGATGAAATTTAAATGAAACAATATTTTTATAGGATTAAAGCAAGGCAGAGCTGTGTGTAAAGGGGTCAACATCAGGTCTGGACTGCTGAGTCTGCTTAGAAACAATAAGTTAAGATGGATGTGGAATAATGTGTTCAAAACTTGTCTTGGCTCAGTGCCCATAGCACAGTGGTTACGGTGCTAGCCACATACATTGAGGTTGGCAGGTTTGAATCCAGCCCCGGTCAGCTAAACAACAATGGCAACAACAACAACAACAAAATAGCTGGGTGTTGTGCTGGGCACCTGTAGTTCCAGCTACTTGGGAGACTAAGGCAAGAGAATCGCTTAAGCCCAAGAGTCTGAGGTTGCTGTGAGCTTCAACACCACAGCACTCTACCAAGGGTTACATAGTGGGGCTCTGTCTCAAACAAACAAACAAACAAACAAAAAAACACACCCAACTTCTTGTCTGAATCTCTGTACCTGGGTTGAAAATCGTGTTCACTTGGTGGCTTAGATCCTCCCAAACAGGAGTTTTGTTGTATGCATGTAACTTCAAACAGCAAACTTTCTTACATGGTAGTCTATGATTTTCGAAAACAATGATGCTCAGTTAGAAGCAGTCACTCAAAGTAAAGGGTCATTATGATATTTTACAGCTGCAGTATACACTTTGGAAAAACATGTCCTGTTAATGTCATAGCTGCTTTTCAGATTATTATCTGTGTCTCTATTATTCAAGGTAGATTTTTACACATGGACCTAATTTGTAGATTTAAAGGCAACAGGGACAGAGGAAGCTGCAAAGGCTGTCAGTAGTGAGTAAGCAAGAACAGATGGGTGACTGTTGGTGTGGAAGATATGAAGAGCTCTAGTTTACTAAACTGTCTAATAAGGTAACCACTATCCAAAGGTGAGTGGCCATTTATTTATTTTGAGACAGAGTCTCAAGCTGTCACCCTGGGTAGAGTGCTGTGGCATTACAGCTCACAGCGACGTCCAATTCCTGGGCTCAAGCGAGTCTCTTGCCTCCGCCTCCCACGTAGCCACTACAGGTGCCCGCCACAACGCCCGGCCATTTTTTGGTTGCAGCCGTCATTGTTGTTTGGCGGGCCCGGGCTGGATTCGAACCCGCCAGGTCAGGTGTAGGTGGCTGGCGCCTTAGCCCGTTCAGCCACAGGCGCCGAGCCTGAGTGGCTATTTAAACTTAAATTAGACACAATTGTAAGAGGGAATTTACCTAACAAATACAATCAGTATAACCTAATTCTTTGTACACTCAATGAATCCAAATAATAAAAAGAAAACCTGAAATTAATTAAAAGAAATTTTAGGCTTGGCGCCTGTGGCTCAACGGGCTAAGGCGCCAGCCATGTACACCTGAGCTGACGGGTTCGAATCCAGCCCGGGCCCACCAAACAACAATGACAGCTGCAACCAAAAAATGGCCGGGCATTGTGGCGGGCGCCTGTAGTCCCAGCTACTTGGGAGGCGGAGGCAAGAGACTCGCTTGAGCCCAGGAATTGGAGGTTGCTGTGAGCTGTGATGCCACAGCACTTTATCCAGGGTGACAGCTGGAGGCTCTGTCTCAAAAAAAAAAAAAGAATCTAAACTTGGAGGGCTAACTACTGAGTGGATCATGGGTCTGGGAAGAGTGCAGGATGTGAGGAAATTCCCTGTGCACACGAGCAGAGAAGCCCAAAGGAGGGGTGAGGGGAGGGGGTGTGGGAGGGCAGGGTAGGAGCAGGAAGAGGGCGGGCCAGCACCTGGGGGTGGAGGCGGCATACGGAGATGTGCACAGTTCTGAGGGAACAGAGAACATTCTAGAACACTGTGCTTCCCTGGGGAGCTGCAGGGCTTGCATGGCTTTGAGCTGATGCCCCACCTGCTTGACTTGGGAGCACGGGATTCATGGCTAGGTGAGTGGCTGAGGAAGGTGGGCCCTGCCGGAGCCTCACTGAGCCTTAACCCAGGACGCAGGTCCCAAGTAGCGGAGCACAAGGGCGCTGACAGCGCTGGACGCAGGAGGATGCCCTGGACATCAGGCCCCACTCCCTTCAGGGATCCTGGCTGGAGTGTCCTGTGACCACAGGCCACTAGGAAAGAGGTCCACGTCTGGAGAGGGGACAGGCGAGTTCAGCAAGAGGAAGACACTACAGGGTCATCCTCCCTACTACAAAACGACACTTGGTGACTTGAGAAGAGAGCTGAAGAGAAGTTCAAGCAAAAGTCATCTGCGATGCTTGTTACAAATGGGGACCACCACGGTGGGGCTGGGTGGAGGGGGATTGGGCTCACCTCTGACTCCAGCAAGGACAAGCGGGGATTTACAGCCAAGGAGCAGGGTGGAAAATTACTGAGAGGAAACATCCAGGATAAGGGGAATTCTTGTTCAATCCACTCAACAGAATTCTTGCTGAAGGCTGGCCACAGCAATGAAACAGCGAGCGCAGGGCTAAGGACAGATCCAGAGGTGGGGGATTTTTGCTAAACTGGAATAGCAAGACTCTAGGTCAAACTGAGTTCTACGAGGATGGGAAGGAAAACCGGAGCTCAGGGCCTGTAAGAAAGAGGGAGAACTCCGGGAGACCCGCTCAGCAGTGGATGAAAGGAGAGTCCTTGTCAGAGGGACATGGAGAAGAATCCCTAAAAACCAGTGTTTACCTCTCCGAAAGAAGAACTATGTTTGAGCTAGACAAGGGCCAGGCTGATTAATCACTACCTGGGATTGAGTATATTGAATGGTATAGAACAAGATCTCTGAGAGGGTGGGATTTACAACACAGATTTAGAAATAAAATCAGTTGTGTTTTCGGCACATATCTATCTTGTACTGCTCAGCTTTTACCTACTAAAATAGTTAAAAACAAACAAAAACATCTCCACAATCTGTCCCTCTCGCCACCCACACCTCATTCTCCTGTCTAACTGCCCTGAGTCTCTCACCCAAGTCACTGCTAGGATGATTATCGCTTCTGTTCTGCTAATTGCAGTAGAAGGAAGTTCTTCAAAGGCCAGGAATACATCTTAATCACTTTTGCATTCCCAGAACCTTGCAAAATGCCTAGCAGATAGTAGATGCTCAACAAATGTCAGGTGGCTGTACAGATGAAAACATTTCAACACTACAGGTGAGAAAGGGCCAGAGATTGGTAGTGTGATTGAAAAGGCCTAAATATCTTGTCCTAGCACCTGAAATTCTTCCACCAGAGACTCTACAGAAGTGATTTAACATGCATGCTATGACATTTGTAAAGATCATTAGTTAACTTATTTTTGAAAGACGTTCAAAGCACAGCAAGTATATTTTTTTTACTCTTTTTTTTTTAATCAACATAATTTAAGTGTGCCATTGATGTTCCACTATAGGTTCAAATATGCTGTGAGATTAAAAAAGATTGAAAAAGACTGTTCTACAGTGAGGTAAGACGCAAACTCCTTCCTCCTCATTATTGCTTTATTAGCCATCAGCACCTTATCACTGAGGAACTCAGCTGAGCAGGGGCATAGAGCAGGGTTCTGGAGGAGAAAATTAAGCAGAAGAGAGCTGTCTAGGGCCTTTCTGGAAAGACAGTTTCCTGAATCTGCTAGGGTAAGGCTTCTCATTCAGGCTTCAGTCAGTTTGAGGAGACTAAGCTTGTTGGGCAGGGCCTGGGGCACTGAGCCTCTGCTTCATGGGTATGTGGCCAAATCATTTACGCCCAGCCCCCACACTTACCAGGGCCCCTGCTTGGTTTAATGCTCCGCTATACCATCTTGAAACTCTTCATCATTTTCTAACATGGGGTCCTGCAAATTCATTTTGCACTGGGATCTACAAATTATGTAGCTGGTCCCAATTGGGGGACGCCATAACTGAAGGAAAGAACCCAAAGGGAGAAGATGGAAAGAGGCACAAGAAACGTTCTTCCAGCTCAGTGCCTGTGCTCAAGCGGCTAAGGCGCCAGCCACATACACCAGAGCTGACGGGTGTGAATCCAGCCCTGGCCTGCCAAACAACAAGGACAGGTACAACCAAAACATGGCCGGGCGTTGTGGCAGCGCCTATAGTCCCAGCTACTTGGGAGGCTGAGGCAAGAGAATCACTTAAGCCCAAGAGTTTGAGATCGCTGAGAGCTGTGACGCCACAGCACTCTACTGAGGGCAACATAGTGAGACTCTGACTCAAAAAAAAAAAAAAAGAAATCTTCTTCCACCATCATAGTTTTGCATAAGGCCCCGTGGCCAAGCCAGCAAGCCTGCAGGAAGGCCAGGAGGCCCAAGGCAGCAGAGAAACCTCCAAGTGGGCACTGACTAAGGTTTCGTGCTCTTGTAGTTAGAGATGGGCTCCTAGATGTCGAGAGGAAGGGCCTTTGGGAACCTCTCACTTGCCCTCCTCACCAGATGTCGTCGCCCCCTTCTCTGCTGTGGCACTTCAGCAACGCCATCTGTTTGATGTCACTCGTGGCCCCGGCTTCCTTCCTTTGAAGCTGATGACCAAGGGTTGGATGTTCTTTGCTAATGTCATATCGCTGACCTTCCTAGGACTCCAGGAGGTGGCCAGGAAACAGGGTTAATCATAACTGTGCCGCACACAAAGGAACAACTGCAACAGAGATGCAAGCGATCGTGCAGTCAACTTATCACACAACTGAACATATTTTGGGTAATAATCAGTGGTCGTGGCCTGCTGGGAAACAGGCCCAATCATTAATTTCATATCTAAGAACATGTGAAATACTCCCTTGGTTGACACACAATGGTTCGGTATGTTCCCCTATCCCTTTTGCATGATTTGTAACAAAAGATGACAATCTGCTGTATCTAATACATTTCCTCTGTGAATTCATCACTGACCTTGTCATCTTCCTTTCCAGATAAGAGTTCTTCACGTACCACATTTATATCTTTCTGTGTATATTTTTCTTTCTTCAGTACAAACTGGAATGAGAACTGACTGAACCCTGTTCATCTGTATCTAGAATAAGAATGAAAAATAACAAGCATCACATGAAGGAAAGTCCCCTCTTGGTCATTTTTTTAATGAACGTCTTTATAAACACTTCATATATTTGGCTCCGTGCTAGATTTAAAGCAAATCCAGAGATAATCCTTTTCCTTGGAAAAGTAATATTATATCTAGAACACGTGGAAGAACACACATAAATACCTCCTCACTGCTAAGGGGGACCATCGATCGTAGATACAGAATGCCCACGAGTGATGGCGTAGGTATTTATTATGCTATGAATATGATATACAAAAGATCAGAGGAGCTTTTAATTTTAATTTAAAGGAGCGGAACAGAGACGGAGTTTTTGCTAAGCTTCACATTGAAACAATAGGACTTTTCCAGAGTATTGTATCAACACAGCAGTAGTGGCCAAAGAGAATTCCTATTCATTGCTTTGGGGCTGTTGCATGCTATGTCCTTTACAAATAGCCTCTCACTTAATCTTCATTAGATATCCGACCTGTGAGCATTGGTTAAATATTTGCTTCATGGCAAAGGGTATGCATTTTAATCTTGCATCCCTAAACAGAAATTTCACACTTGTGCTCTTCTAGTCCTATAAAAATAATTAATGGTATAGTTTCAAGACATTGTCACTATATACAGGGTACTGGAAGTCTCGAAAGTAGAAATCACCAGGGTGTGGTAGCTCACGCCTGTAATCCTAGCACTCTGGGAGGCTGAAGTGGGTGGATCGCTTGAGTTCTGGAGTTGGAAACCAGCCTGAGCAAGAAAGAGACCCCATCTCTAAAAATAGCTGGGCATTGTGGCGGGTATCTATAGTCCTATAGCTACTCGGGAGGCTGAGACAAGAGCATCACTTGAGCCCAGGAGTTTGAGGTTGCTATGAGCTATGATACCAAGGCACTCTATCCAGCAGACAGAGTGAGACTCTGTCTCGAAAAAGGAAAAAGGCAGTCATTTTGCCTCCTGTCACATGTAAAATAGAAATTATAACAATATATGGCCTGACTGCTTCATAGGGTTTTGTAGATCAAAAAAGATTGTAAAAATGAAAGTCCTTTGGAAACCAAAGCACTTTGCTTGTCTAAGGTATTATCTTCATCCTCACACCCCCCTCACACCCAGTCTTCCTGGGGTGATTTATGTCTACGGAACCCTTTGATATAGATCAGGAAATTCCTGGCAGTCCTGACACTCAGGTGTAGTTTACTTGTCTCTGGGTTTTAAGACACGCTGGGGGAGATTCTCCTTATAAAATTTTCTGTCTCTCTGGGGCTTTCGTTTCCTCAGCATCTTTACAACAAATGTACATTGTGCTTTACAGCCAGTAAGCAAAAGCCACATCCCTTTATCTCTGTTCTGAGAAGGAGATCAAATTACAGGCTCTGTGAGGAAGGAATATCTTAGTTTCTTTTCTTGCCGAGGCAAAGGCTTAGATCCCTAAATCATTCCCAGAGATACAGGATGGGGCTAACCCAGGGGTCATGCCAGCAGCTTAAGTACAAAGGCAAGTAACTTCCAGGTTTAGTGATTTGTGAGCAGAAACAGCAAGCTGTTTCTTTACAATAACAAAGGGAGAAGGGGCATGGGAAGAAAGGGCCCAGATATAGCAGAGAGTGCTGGAAAATTGGCAGGAAGCAAGAGAGAGGGCAAGGAAAATGAGAAAGAAATTTTGGTGGTGACTCAGGCCTTTTCAGGCTGAGAAACAGGCCAGCTGCTTGGTTCTTGTTCTTACAACTCCTAATTCCCATTAGTAAAGACCTTCCAATTATTTATTTTTCTTCCTTCAGACTTCATATTTTTAGTGATGTAAAAAATAGTTATTTTGTTTGCGACAGCCAGTGAGGGTGAGAGAAAAGTGCTGGAGAGGAAAAGCTTTTCCTCTACCCTCCTAGGTTCAGTGACTGGGGCCTACAAATTCAGCTGACAAAGACAGACTAATAGAGAAGAGGCGTATTTCACATACACACAGTGGCTTTACAGAAAACAAGAGAAAACCTAGCTTAGGCTTATATACCATTTTAACAAAGGATGATAAATTCTGGAGAAGTGACTAGACAAAGGAAAACAAATCTGGGTTTCTAGGGGCAGTAAATTGTGAGAAGGTAAATATATGGGGAAGACTAATGGGAGATAAGGATAATTTCATAAAGTTTGTTATACAGACTCAAGTTAGTGCATTGATCACACCATGATCAGTGTTTCTGGTAATTAAGAATTATTCTCCTTTTCCTAGTGTAGGGCAGGGAGACACTGTTACAAATGGAAATTTATGTTACCTTTACAAAGGGAAATGTATACCTCGCTTTTGTTGATCCCCTTCAAAAGCAAAGGGACCTTTGCTTCAATTCAAGCATCTGTATATTCCAAGCTGTAAAGAAGGGCACAGAACACAGGATCCAGGGTGGATTCATCCTGTGTCTTACTAGCTTGGGATTCTGTATGTAGAATGGTGACGAGAAGGATGAGAAGGATGCTAACCTAGCCAGAAAATACAAGCCTCACCATCTATATATGTGAAATGCTCTGTGATAAGGCATCTCGAGCAATGGGCACCTTTCCCTAGCGTGTATGGGGACATTGCATGGATGAACAGGTGTTTTGCTCTGGGGGTTTAGGGAGAGGAATATTGACTTGTTAGAATAATCAAAAGAAGAGAAAATTTGTCTATCACTGCCGTTCTTCTTAGTAGATTAAAGTCATCCAAATGATGGCTTAGTCACCATATTGGAGCATTATTTATGTCAGTACAGCCAATTTCACACATGTAGAAAATGAGACACCAAGAGGTCAAATAATATGTTCTGTATGGATGTCTATGTAAATGTGCACATGTGTATCCAACTACATAAATCTTCATTATTTTGTTTTGATCAAAAATAATATTAAGGGGCCAGGCACAGTGGCTCATTCCCATAATCCTAGTACTCTGAGAGGCTGAGGTAGATGCAGCACTTGAGCTCAAGAATTTGAGACCAGCTTGAGCAAGACTGAGGTACGGTCTCTACTGAAAATAGAAAAAGTAGCTGGATGTAGTGGTAGGCACGTAGTCCCAGCTACTCAGGAGGTGGAGGCAAGAAGATTGCTCAAGCCCAAGAGTTTGAGGTTGCTGTGAGCTATGATGTCACAGCACTCTATTCAGGGTGACAGAGTGAGACTCTGTCTCAAAATAATAATAATACTAATAATAGTTTAAAATGCACATGATGGACACAGTATGGATTCCCATGTGAGTTTTGTCATGTTTTCTTGGGGTAAAATTGGTTCAACCTGTGGGATTTATTGGTGACACAGGCTGTGGGAACACTTGACTTGCTTGCCACCAGGACTATCAGGAAAATGAACTTTCCCACCCCAACTCTTCCTTTATTTATGTGTTTATATGTCAGTTCCCAAAACTTTGAGACATTATTTTCCAACCCTGGTGGAACCTTTGGGAAATTTCCCCATTAAGGAATTTCAAATTAGTCACTACTCTTTGCTTTGACTTTGAAGATTTCTTATACACTATCTCAGTAGTACAAAAAGAAATTCCCACAGAGGAAGCCCCCAGCTGGACAGCAAACAGACGCCTGCAGTGCCCAAGTACTTGCGTGACTGAGCCCATCAAGGTGTGTTTGAAATGTCATCTTCAAGCAGGAACTGGAAATTCTCTACAGACTTCCAAATCTCTGTGCTATTTCTGCACACTCCCTCCAATTTTCTACAGTCATTTTTGTTAAGAAGCTAAAAGACTCAGCATTTGAATGCATAAATCTTATTAGGAATGGAAAAGCAAATTTTTTAACCTTCCCAATTAGAATTGCCTTGGTTATTAACCTATCTCCTTTCTCATTCTCAACTGTATGCAATGCTCCTGCCCATCTACTTTTTTTCTCATATCCATCCATACGTTGTTGAAGAGACAAGAATTCCAGGGGCTGTGTAGGCCTCTGGTAAATCCATTTCTTCTTGAAGCCTTGAAGGCTTTATTGGGTGGAGTCTCATCTATACTCTGGGGGAAGGGATCCAAAGAAACTCCCAAAGCAATCATGAAATGTTGTTTTAGTGACTCAAAAATAAAGTTTGGCTTTATTCAAGTGTCTCTTGTTGGAAGTGACTTATACCTCTGGTTTATCTAGTCATCACAAAAGAGCATATTTCTTCTCTGACACATGAAGACCCAAGAGAAGTCACATAAACTATCTCCCTCCAATTTCCTAAGTTGCAAAAAACAGGGCCAGACATGTTGAACCGATTACCTGTTAAGGAAGGTGACTGAGTTCTTATTTAACACATCCTAAAGACCAAAGCCATATATGTGTAGCATAGTTAGTATTAGCCCCTAGTAATGGCCATGAACTACTCTGACTCATCCTGTATACTGTATTCAGCAGATTAGATCTTAAAAAGGAAAACCCTGCATAAAATATAGTCTGGGCTCAACATTTTGACTACACAGCAAATTGAAAGAGACCTGAGGCAAAATCTTCAGTGATAAGGCTTGGCGCCTGTGACTCAAGCAGCTAAGAGTTCGAATCCAGCCTGGACCCACCAAACAACAATGATGGCTACAACCAAAAAATAGTCGGACGTTGTGGTGGGCACCTGTAGTCCCAGCTACTTGGGAGGCGGAGGAAGGAGGATCTCTTGAGCCCAGGAGTTGGAGGTTGCTGTGAGCTGTGATGCCACGGCACTCTACCCAGGGCGACAGCTTTAGGCTCTGTCTCAAAAAAAAAGGAAAAAGAGGTGGTACCTGTGGCTCAGTGAGGAGGGGGCCTGCCCCAAATACCAAGGGTAGCAGGTTCAAACCCGGCCCTGCCAAACTGCAACCAAAAAATCTCTGGGTGTTGTGGCAGGTGCCTGTAGTCCCAGTTAATCAGGAGGCTGAGACAAGAGAATCACCTAAGCCCAGGAGTTGGAGGTTGCTGTGATCTGTGAAACCATGGCACTATACCAAGGGCGACAAAGTGAGACTTTGTCTATAAAAAAAAAAAAAAAGAAAGAAAAGAAAAATAAAAATCTTCAGTGATAGATGTGGTTTCAAGCACAAAATAACCAAAAGCTGAAGAGGTAAAAGACATCCTAAGCACCTTTAAGACTCGATCAATGGCCACTTTGCCAGATAGTCTGGCATCATGCAATTTATGTAAATCCTGGGAGGTGAGCTCATCCATCTGCTCGGGCATGCAGAAGTCTTTTAGGACACAGTGGTGAGACATCTTTGGAGGAAAAGAAATGTCAGCGACCAGAGAAAGAATTACCTTAGGAATAGAATATGCTGATGGGAGAGGGCCAGTTGTCTTGGGACAAACTGTTTTCTAGAATTTTCTTACCCTGGTGTTTAACTGGATAACAATGGGCACTCCCAGAACTTGGTGCCTTGGTGCAATCTCTGAATTCAGTCATGTACCTCATGGACTGCAGAGCATTATGTGTGTGTAAAAATGCATCTCAGCAAATGTCCTTCTTCAAAAAATAGCTTAAAACCTAGGACATACTTAACATGGTCAGGAAAAATAAAGCAAAGCATTCTGGAGCTGCTCTATAACCTACTGCTAAAGGAACCAAAATCCACAAGCACCAAACACAACAGTCATTATGAGTCATACAGGAGTCCTGCAGGGGCTGCTGGTGCACACTGACTAGTCCTGCAGAGGCTGTTGGTATGCACTGACAAGTCCTGCAGGGGCGGCTGTTGTGCACTGACAAGTCCTGCAGAGAAGCTGGTGTGCACTGACAAGTCCTGCAGAGACTGCTGGTGTGCACTGACAAGTCCTGCAGGGACTGTGGAGCAATAAAGGTGCTGTGTGCCCATTCATTGCTCATCCTAACTCTTGTCAGTCATGGGTACACTGACTGAAATTTACTTTTTGCAGGGATCCAATTTTCTCCTCAACTTTTAGGGTAGGAGTGAAAAATATTGTACTGAGGGTTGCTGAAACACACGCATACACACACATACAAGTAAATGGAGACATCAAGTTGAAAAACATAGATTCATTAAGGTCCAAGAGATTTTGTATGGAAAAAAGATATTTACTACCAGTTGTCCTTTGCTTAAAAGTCCAATTTGTTAATTTTATAAATTTATATCCAATTTGAGTTCTAAAAGCAAGCAACTGTTCTTTATACAATTCTTGTACAAATAGTAAATCAAGAATATAATTGACTAAACTTTCATACATTGATTGCAAGTTTAAATTTCTAGCAAATTAAATCACAATTCAAGTGTCTCAGAAGGGGAGATTATTCTGGATTATCTCGGTGGACCTTAAATCCAATCACAGTGTCCTTGGAGGAGAAGATGGAGGAAGATTAGACACAGGGAAGAGAAGATCAAGTGACCACAGAAACAGGTGAGAGGGATGAGGAGACAAGCCCAGTGATGGCACAGCCCCTGGAAAGGGAGGAATTCTCTTCTGGAGCTTCAGGAGGGAGCACAATCTTGATTTTGGACTACTCCGTCCCCCTCCAGAACTGTAAGAGAAGACATTTCTGTTGTTTGACGTTACCGAGTTTGTGGTGATTTGTTACAGCTGACACAGGAAACCCAAACACTCTCTGACACCTGAAGTTGTGAGCAAAACAACGTACCATGTTGCTATGGTTACAAAACTGCTGAAATACCTGCATTTCTGGTTTAAAAAGTATGATGGATATGACTTTGTTTCTTAATCTTATTTCCTATTTTCCTAGGTTTTGAGCAAGTTTCCTTCCTGGGATTTTAGGAATGGTGCTATCCCAGGTATAAAAGATTTTCAGGTCAGAATGGGGGTTGTGCATTCGGAGTTTTTTGCCCAGTTGACTCGGTCGGGCTCTCTGGTGTGGTTGTCCAGGTCATGTGATTTGCACCTGAGCCACTGCTCACAGGTTGAGGTCCTTCTGGGAGAACCTTTTCTGCTTTTGTCATAGGATTTTTAATTGCCTTTCCTATTGACTTTAATTTTTTTGAGACTAGGTGTCTTTAAGTTCGTCTGGCCTAAAACTATGCTGCAGTGATGTGTCTGTGGGCTAATTATACATATATGTCTTCTTGGAATTTCATTATAATTTGAGGAGAAACCTAGGCAATTCACTTTCTTAGCTGGCCAATTAACTCTCTATTTAATATCTCAAAATGTCCCTGCTGGGATGATACTGGAACTGGTTATTGGACATGTCCCCGGGTTCGAACCTGGCCTGGGCCAGTTAAACAACAATGGCAACTGCAACAAAAAATAGCGGGGCATTCTGGTGGGCCCCTATACTCCCAGCTACTTGGGAGGCTGTGGCAAGAGAATAGCTTAAGCCAAAGAATTTCAGGTTTCTGTGAGTTGTGATGCCACAGCACTCTACCAAGGGTGACATAGTGAGACTCTGTCTCAAAAACAAACAAACAAACAAAAAAACAGAAAACTTGGCCCAGTGTGGCAGACACCTATAGTCCTAGGTATTTGGGAGGCTGAGGCAGGAGGATTGCTTTAGCCCAGGAGTTTCAGGTTGCTATGAGCTAAGCTAAGACCATGGCACTCTGGCCCAGGCAACAGAGTGAAAAATAAATAAATAAATGGAGGGCCTGTAGCTCGGTGAGTAGGGCACTGGCCCCATATACCAAGGGTGGAAGGTTCAAACCAGGCCCTAGCTAAACTGCAACAAAGAAATAGCTGGGCATTGTGGTGGGTGCCTGTAGTCTCAGCTACTAGGGAGGCTGGGGCAAGATAATCGACTAAGCCCGGGAGTTGGAGGTTGTGAGCTGTGATGCCATGGTACTCTACCAAGGGCGATAAAGTGAGACTCTGTGTCTACAAAAATAAAATAAATAAATAAATAGTTTCCTAAACATATCTAAATGTCTTTACCACATTCACCTAAGGTTATACCACAGCAGGGAACATATTTTGCTACCAGCTGTTTTGTTCTTATTAAGCACTCTATTTTATTCTCTCTGAATTTCCTCTTCTTGCTCACTGGGAGATCCTTCTTTCCTTTTTGGGTAGGAAAATATACATATCCACTGGCCCTCTTCACCATTCTCTGGGGGTTGTGCAAACTCAGAACTCAATCCGCAAAACTTAGCTCGTGATCATTAATGTCCTGCTCTTAGATTCCATGTCACCAGGTTAGTTCACTGAACAAAACTAGATTCTGACAAGTAAGAAGACTTTCAGCTTTTAGATTATAGTTTTTGCTCTGCTTTTAAGATATTCAGTCACAATTTCTTTTCTTTTTTTTTTTTTAAATACATGTATTTTATTTTTCTTCATTACATTATTTCCCCCCCCCCCACCCGTCCGTGATAAGACAGAATTGATTTACAGAAAAGAATACAGAAAACACCAAAGCTCCTGGTAGTGGGAGAGATTTCAAGTAGGGAGAGAGAAGCTCTCTCCGTTCCTCTTCCGGTCTTTCCCCGTCTCCTCCTCTAGGCCTCTAGCCTCAGGGTATATATAGGTGTATGGGTAGAACAGACCTTTTTTTCAATTGAAGTCAAAGTCACACAATCATCAACATTAAATTAACCATTTTGAAGTGAACAATTCAGTGGCATTAAGTAGATTCATAATGCTGCAAAATCACCTCCTCTGGCTAGTTGGAAAACATTATCATCATCTCCAAAGGGAATCCTGTCCCCCTCCCACCAGCCCCTGAGTATCAGTCACCAATGTGCTTTGTCTCCACAGAGTCACATACTCTGGATATTTTGCACAAACAGGATCATATGATTTGTGACCTTTTTGTTTGGCTCCTTCACTTAGCGTGATTCTTTTTGAGATTCATCCACATTGTAGCATTTATCAGTACTTGTTTGATTTTTATGGCTAAATAATATTACGTTCTATATTTATACAACCACTTGCTTATCCATTCTATGAATATTTGGACTTTTCCACCCTTTGGCTCTTGTGAATAGTGCTGCTATGAACAAGAGAGTACATTTATTTGAGTACCTGTTTTCAATTCTTTAGGGTGTAACCTAGGAGTGGAATTGCTGGGTCATGTGGTATTCACATTTAATTGCTTTAAGGAGTCACCAAACTCTCTTCCATAGTGGCTGAACTACTTCACACTCCCACCAGCAATGTATGAAAGTTCCAATTTCTCCTTGCCAATAGATCCTAGTGGATGTGAGGGAGGTATCTCAGTGGTTTGGCTGTCTATTCCCCTAATGACTGATGATATTGGCATCTTTTCATATGCTTATTGGTCATTTCCATATCCCGCTTGAAGAAATGTCTGTTCAAGTCCTTTTCCCATTTTAAAATTGGGTTTTACATCATTTTGTTGTCGAGTGGTAAGAATTCTTTTTAAATTCTGGATGCTAGGTCCTTATCAGACATGCGATTTACAAATATCTTCTCATATAACAGATGTGTTCTTTTTTTTTTTTTTTGAGGAAAGAGATCTTATTTTAATAATAAGTTTGCAAAACAAGCAAATGCAGCTTTCAGTATTAAATGAACAAGGAGACAACTTGGGTTTCACAGCAAAAACTCCAGCCCAGGTATATGATTGGATAATAAAGCCAAACCCTGACTGAGGCAGGTGAGCTCTGAAAGTCCCAAAGTTCAAAATGGGCAGATGTGGGGGAACTCAGAGTTCATGTTTGACCTCTACCACCTCCAATCAAGACATGATCAAGGTATGTATTAAAAATCGTCTTGAAAATTGGTAGAAGTGGTGCTAGGCTTCCACCTGTCTTCACATTAGTCTTTACTCAGATCTTGCTAGATTAATAATAACTACTAGTGAATTTGATCTGATCCTCTAGTTAATAGTAATGGTAGTGTTCTATTGCTGTGTTACAAACTGGCACAAAACTAGCAGCTTGAAACAACACACATTTACTATTTTACAGTTTCCATGATCAGAAGTCTAGACATGGCTGTGGTTGGTCCCACAGGCTGAATGGAATGGGAATGAATCAGCTGGGGGCATCTTTCTAGCATTCTGGGTCCTTTCTCATGCTCCTGTGTTTCCTTGTGCTCACAGATGGAGGCCCCACCCTCTATCTGACTATTGACCGAGGGTGGCTCTCAGTTCCCCAGAGGTAGCTCACAGTCCTCTGCCATGTGGCCCCTCCATCCTTCATCTCTCTTACTTCAGGAAGGGCCCAGCCCTCTACAGGGTTCACTCCATAGTCAGGGCCACTGGATAATCTCCTTTGATATTAACTCAAAGCCAAGTGTTTGGTTTGTAACTCAGTCATCACAGGGCTATTCCTCATATTCACAGGTTCTACCTACACTCAAGGGGAGGGAATTACACAGCCTGTGTACACCAGGGAGCAGGAAGTGTGGGGCCATCTTAGAATTCTGCCTGTCATGGTAACATACCACAGTTCATGTGTGACTTCTGACAAATGTAGTATGGTTAGATATATATGTGCAGTGTATTTTTCTATAAAACCAAGAGGATTCCAAAACTTTAAAAAGGTCACGTCATGGATTTCCATTTCCAGGCAAGATGGAATGACAATGGCTAAGATTTACCCTTCTGCCAAAACAATCATATCAACAACAACAATAAAATTCACAATCAAAATACGTGGCACAATGGTTTTTAAGACACTGGTACCAGGCAGGGAAGTACAGTGATCTCTGAGACACAGACAACGTCCAGAAATGCAGGGTGGGGAATGAAGGTAGGACTTGGCAGCTTCCCTGAGTTGCCCAGATGGGGCTGGGAGTCCATGGAGACTGAGGGGACTGGAGAGAGACAGCTGCCCAGAGAGCCAGAGCCAGAGGGCTCCGTTGAGGGTCTCCTTCTCCGGTGTTAGGCAGGGCACTGATCAACACCTGTGGGCAGGGAAAGAACCACCCGAAGGATTAGAGGGGACAGTAGCCAGCACTCATGCAGGAACAGGCCGAGTGTCTGTTCCCTCCAACCAGCACAGTCAATCTCATGCTGAACTCTCATCCTGCACTGAGGGGAGTTCAGGAGGGGCTGCCTCAGTGGCAGGGAGAAAGCAGTCCCACCCAACAGACCTGAAACAGGAGACCCCAAAGGATCAAACTGTTCTCAAGTAACTGAACTGCCACCAGACAAAGCCAATGAATATGTAAGAAATGCAAAAACACCCAGCCCCCTCCCCCCCCCCCCGCTCATCCAAGGAAAGAGACTCAAAACTGCCATGGAAGTCAGAATTAGCACACAATAACAAGGACCTTAAAGCAAGGATTTAACTGTATTGCGTATGTTCAACATGTTAAGTAGGAACAACAAAGATGTTAAAAAGACCTAAACTAAAATTTGAGAGATGAAAACTGCCGTGTCCGAGAAGAAAACTACAGAGTAGGGGATTAATGGCAGAGGAGACTTTACAGAAGAAAAGAACATGAACTTGAAGATGGCAGTGGAAACGACTCAAAATGAACACAAAGAGAATGCATTTGTTTAAAAAAAAAAAAGGAAAAGAAAAAGAGAAATTGGTAGACTGTGGGACTTCAAGTGGCCTAAATATGTGTAGTGGGAATCTCTAAAGGAGAGGAGAGAGAACAGAGTACAAAAAAATATTTGAAGAGGCTGGGCACAGTGGCTCAGGCCTGTAATCCTAGACTCTGGGAGGCCGAGACAAGTGGATGGTTTGAGCTGAGGAGTTTGAGACCAGCCTGAAGGAGAGTGAGACCCCTGTTTCTAAAAATAGCAGGGCATTGTGGCAGGTGCTTATAGTTTCAGCTGCTCAGGATGCTGAGGCAAGAGGATCGCTTGAGCCCAAGAGTTTAAGGTTGCTGTGAGCTATGATGCCAGGGCACTCTTTCAAGGGGGACAAAGTGAGACTGTCTTTAAAAAACAGTAAAATAAAAGGATCTAAAAATGGTTCTAAATTTGATGAAAACTATGAACCCACAGATCCAAGAATCTCAATGACACCCAAACACAATAAATATCAAGAAACTACACCAAGACATATTATAATCAGATTGCTTAAAACCACAGGTAAAGAGAATCTTAAAAGCAGTTAGAGAATGGTTCAGCCGTCTATATTATAGCGACAACTGGAACTCTCATATAATGCTGGTGGGAACAAAAAGTAATATAATGGCTTTAGACCAGTGGTTCTCAACCTTCCTAATGCTGTGACCCTTTAATACAGCTCCTCATGTTGCAGCAATGAAAATAATTTTCCGGTTGGGTGTCACCACAACATGAAGAACTGTATTAAAAGGTCATGGCATTAGGAAGATTGAGAACCGGTGCTTTAGAAAATAGCTTGGCAGTTTTTTAAAAAGTTAATCACATTCCGATAGTGCCTGTATCTCAGTGGTTAGGGTGCTGGCCACATACACTGAGGCTGGCCAGTTTAAACCCAGCCTGGGCCAGCTAAAGCAACAATGACAACTGCCAACAGCAACAACAAAAACATATCTGGGCATCGTGGCGGGCACCTGTAGTCCCAGCTACTCAGGAGGCTGAGGCAAGAGAATCGCTTGAGCTCAAGAGTTTGAGGTTGCTGTGAGCTGCGATGCCATGGCACTCTACTAAGGGTGACATAGTGAAACTGTCTCAAAACAAAAAAAGTTAATCATATTCCTATCATATGATCAACCACTCCACTCCAAGGTGTTTATAGCCAAAAGAAATTAAAGATAACAAAATAAAGACAGGCACATGGATATTCATAGTAGCTAAATTTGTAATAGGCACAAACTAGAAACAACCCAAATGTCTATCAGCAGGTGAACAGACAACAGTATATCCATATAATGAAATAATGCTTAGTAATGAAAAAGAATTAACTACTGGGCAAAACCAGTTATTTACATAACCATTATACAAAAATATCAAAGAATCTTCTCCCTCCGGAGAAACCCTAACTGCCCCCTTCTATCATCACCCCATTCAGCAGGAAGCAGTTAGAGCAAGTCTTCGCCCCTTTTCCTTAACAGCAGTTGGGGCTTCTACTCAGAGAGGGAGAATTGATGCAGGACATTTGGTGCCCTAGCCAGCTCAGCAGAGCCGGCGGACCTGCCGCGCCTCCTCCTTGGCGGTATCGGTGCTGCGGCAGCCAGCTGAAGAGCCAGCGGGCTGGATGACAGGCAAGGAGGGGGACCTCCAACCCCCACCGGAGGCTCCAATAGCCAAAAAGGCTGGACAGCTGCCGAGGAGACACCTGTGCCTTGGTGTCTCCTGTACTTTACACTCAGGACTAAATGTGGAACCCCCATTTCCTATGCCTAGGTCATTTTCATGTGAATTTCCTAGGCCTCAATTCCATGAATGGACTGGGTCCATTCATTGATACATTCATCCACTTTGCCCCAGAAAGGACTGTGTTTGTTCACTGATACATTCATTCACCTTGCCCCCGGTGGCAGGGACTATGTTCATTCGTTTCCTGGCCAAGGAACCCATACACCTATATATACCCCGAGACTAAAAGCCTAAAGGGGGAGACGGGGAAAGACCGGGAGAGAAAAGGAGAGAGCTTTTCTCTCCCTACTTGAGTTCCCTCTCTCTACCAGGAGCTTTAGTGTTTTCTGTATTCTTTTCTGTAAATAAATTCTGTCTTACCACTGGAAAAAAAAAGAACCCAATGAGAAGGCACCAAAAAAAAAAAAAAAAAAAAAAAAAAAAC
Source organism: Perodicticus potto (assembly GCA_963574655.1). Lineage (NCBI taxonomy): Eukaryota > Metazoa > Chordata > Mammalia > Primates > Lorisidae > Perodicticus > Perodicticus potto. Next base: position 39,530 of record CAUYRH010011651.1, on the reverse strand, counting down.
AAAAATATAAACCTATATTTATTGAAGCCACTGTCTTCTTTTTTTTTGTACTTGCAGCTAAAAGCATTCCTGCTTGAAATAAAGGCTTGGAGGAGGAAAAAAAACCACAAAAATATCAAAGAATCTTTCAATAATCATGCTATATAAAAGAAATCAAACTAAAAAAAGTGCGTCATTCTATTTATATAAAAATCCTGAAAAATAAAAACACTGATAGTAACAACAAATCAGTGGTCCCTGAGAGGGAGGAAGGAGAGAATTCAAGGGGTGGGAGGCAAATTTGGAAGTTGGTGACTATGTTCTTTAGCTAGATTGTGAAGGTGGCTTCACAGTTTTGCACGTATGTCACAACTTAGTACATTTTAAATTAAGAGTTTGCTGTATGTCAATATATCCCCCAAAACACCAGACAAGAAAAAAATCCCTGGCCATGGATTCCATGGGTGTGGATAGGGTGGCATCACATTGAACTTCAGATTCCGCCAGTTTGGTGCCAGGTGAAATCTCTCTGGCAGAGTCATAGCCAAGGCAAAATGTGAGCTTGCCTGGCCCAGCCCAGGCACTTGGCAGGAGCTGGTAACTGTTCTCTCAGGAACATGAGTTTAATCAGTGACTCCCATGGGCACACTGAGTGACTGTCCTCCAAACCACATCAGCAAGCGTATTTCCTTAAGGGTCTTTGCTCAATTCTGAAAAACATTAGTATGTTTTGAAAGGGTTGGTCTACAAACAAAATGTGATTCTTCAGTAATCCTTAATTTATGTTCCCATTCATTATTTTTTCAAAGACACACATCACTTCCTGCCAGAACTCGCTTTCTAGAGTTCACCACACTGGGCTGACAGAAGGAAATCCCATCCCCAGCCTGGAGGGGGAACGTGCTGTTTCCATCCCAATGTTTGACACATTGAGACCTCCCTTCCCTGCTGGAGGCTCTGCATCCGGGCCTCACACCCGCCCCACACCAGCCAGGCCCAAGGAAATCCCCTCCTGGAAGAGGACCTGGCCCTCTCCATCTTGTCCACAGCAAATGTCTGGTCACCCTAATGAGCCACACCTGAACTGATGGTGCAATAGGGTGAATTGGGTCACCCACACCCATTTCATAAGTTGAAGTCCTAACCCCCAGAACCTCAGGATTTGCCTATATTTGAAGCTAGGACCTTTAAACAGGTGTTTAAGGTAAAATGAGGCCATCAGGATGGGCCCTAGTCCAACGTGAGTGGTGTCCTGAGTAAGACATAGACCCCACAGAGGGAAGACCACGTGGGTCACAATGAGAAGTTGGTGTTTGCAAGCTGGAGAGAGGACTCAGAAGAAACCAACCTGCCAGATACCCTGATGTCAGACGAATGAGCCTCCGCAACTGTGCAGAAATCGATGCCTGATGTTTCAGCCCCTAGACTGTGGTCCTCTGAGTACTGTGGTTAGCCCTGGCACACTAACAACCCAGGGTCCCAGCCCACCCTGCCTCCTTTAGATTCCACGCCAGACCCCGGGGAAATGATGTGGGAGGTGCCATAGAGGAGGGTTTAAGGACCCACCCAGTGAGGAGTATCCCAATCTTCGGCCCACGGGGACAGGGAAGGAGACACCATGGAGAAGCCTTTAGGAAGGTGGATGAGGTGGTACTTGACCTGCCTGGAGCAGGGAGGAGCAGGGCTCAGACAGCGCGAAGAGCTGCGCTGCCAGGGCTGTGATGAAGGGGCTGAAGAAAGCTGTGAAGACATCCTTGGCAGGGCTGACCATGCCAGGTGACGTGGCTCCTGCTTCCTGCTCACGGAGAGGGAAGGAGATGGGGCCTCTGTCCCCTGGAAGGGCAGCCACCTGAGTACAGACAAGCAAGGCAGGCAGCTGGTAGGAAGGGAGGACATGGCTCTGTCCCCACAGAGACCAGCAGATGCTGCCACCCTTTTTCCAGAGCAGGAAGTGGGAGCTCAGAAAAGCTGCTTAATTTGTCCCAACACATTGGCCGGTTCAAAGGCAGCTCCAGACTAAAATGCAGGGCTCTCAACTCTAGAGCCACAGCATGAGCCATGCAGGGTCCAGCTATGGAGGCTTTTAGGGAACTTGAAAGGCACAGTTTCTATGATGACAGATGGGACAAGGTCAGGCTGGTCTCATGTGGGCACATTATAAAGTCTCCCACCGAGATTCCTTTACAGCACCCATATATTCACACATGTGCACACATGCACACACACGTGCATATGTAGTTTTACACCCCCACATGGTGCACATGCACACACATACTCATACATATGCATGTATACTCACGCGTACGTATACACACTGACACATGCACACACGCACTGACCCATGTGCACGCACACACGTACGCACTGACACGTGTACACGTACACACTGACATGGGGGTGTGCACACGCACTGACCCATGTGCACGCACACACGTACACACTGACACGTGTACACATACACACTGACATGGGGGTGTGAACACGCACTGACCCATGTGCGCACACACGTACACACTGACACGTGTACACGTACACACTGACAAGGGGGTGTGCACACACACTGACCCATGAGCATGCACATTTGAACACTGACATGGGTGTGAGCACACACACTGACCAATGTGCACGCAGACACGTACACACTGACGTGTACACATACACACTGACATAGGGGTGTGCACACACACTGACCCATGTACACACACATGTACACACTGACACGTGTACATGTACACACTGACATGGGGGTGTGCACACACACTGACCCATGTGCACGCACACACGTACACACTGACACGTGTACACACACATGTACACACTGACACATGCACACACATACACACTGACACATGTTCCCATGTGCACACTGACGTGTGGGCATGCACACACATACACAGACACTGACACGTGCACATAAACATGTATACACTGATACATGGGCGTGTACACATGTACACACTGACACGTGCACTCTCACACACATACACACATGCTCTAGTCCCCTTGATGTCATGGGAACTTGCCCTTCATTTGCCTGCACCAAAACATGAATCTGAAAACAAGATGCTGTCAGTGATAACAGCCCACATGACACACAGAAAAGTACGTAAGATAAATGGACAGATCCTGCTTTTTGTATGATGTCTCTCCCTGGAGACTCAAAGTCGAGTACATTTTATTTCAATTATCTTTTAAAAACACGAGAATCCATTCTAATCGCTTTATGATTTATTTCACAACTCAAAATTGGAAACAATTTCCATTTTAGAAATTGCCACTGCCCATCTGAAAGTACTCCCAACTCTGTCTACATCAGGAAAATAAAGGTTTCCTCTTTGACCAATGCGAATCAAAGCAGATGTGTGTGAAGCCTTTAATTTACCAGGTTAACCACGAGCATTCAGGGGTGCTGGTGCCACACTGGATAACACCCAAACCAGACTGACTATCCTGTTAATTAAAGGAAACTGATTAGTGTTTGCGCATCCTTCCACAGTGACAATGATAATTTTCATGAATAATTTGATTTGTATATTAGTCATAATTGGGTCATCTTTTAATTAAATGGAAAATCTCATTCTTCTCAAATGAGAGACCAAAAACATAGGATTATGTAGCTAATTCAGTCTTTGCTTTTCTTCAACAACCAAGTCACATCTCTCTGTTCTTTGAATCAGAGACTGGGTACGTGTTAATACCTTTTTTTGCTTCTGTATGGTGTCAGTAGGATGGCAGACCCCAGTGTTAAAAGGATGGTAAGGTTAGCCAAGTAACCACAGGGCCTTCTTTCCAATTAGCAAACAGACATAGACATTCTAAATTCAGTCAAAGAAAGCATTCCAATAGGAACAGCCATTTTCAGTGCCTGCATGAGGTACTGAGTGCTTGTTACTTACACATTGCCTTGTTTATTTCCCACAGAAACCTTGGGAGGCAAGTATTGTCATCCCTGTTTAACAGATGGGAAGACTAAGGTTTGGAGGAACATTCATTTACTCAAAGCCACACAGCTGGGAAACGGCAGAGCTGGGATGTGAACCTGGGTCTGCTGAAAGCTGAAATCTTCCCTGCTGCTCCGTAAGCATCCATCACTTACAGATGTCTGCAAGGACGGCCACACTTGCAGAAAAGCTGCTGCTGCACCTCAGACAGAATTGTTGCTTTCACTGGCTCAGCCACGAGGCTGTGGAAAGGTAGGGGACTAGGAGCCAAGTGTCCTGGGTTACCTGGGCTCAGGTGTCTAACCGGGAGCCAGTCACTGCCCCTCTCTGGGAGGGCAGATCTCACATCTCGGGGACCGTGGGGAGGATGGGAGAGAAACTTGAAAACACACGAATCCTCTCAATCCCCAGCCTGGGCGTGCTCGCAAGGCCCTCAGTAGTCTCCCCGATGGCCCCTAGGAGCACACTAACGTGACTTTCTTTAAAACTACATCTGCAAACTTATTTTTCCTCCCAACGGTTCATGCTTAATCCTGAAATATGTTTCTGGACATAATGGAGGGATGTTCTCCGAGTGTCTGTGTCAACAATTAAAGATTAATCCCCATTCTACACATGGAGAAAATTGAATGGGGGAGAGCTGGAGGTTGTGTGTGGCCTCTGGAGAACTTTCCCAAATGGAATCACATTTGTTCCCTTAATTAGAAGCTTCAGGGAGGACCAAGCACAGTGCCTGGCACCACTAACTGCTCTCCAGAAAAATTTCTGCACCAAACCAATAAATGAACCTAATTTTGAGAAGAAAGGTTCAAACATTTTCTATATCTTACTTTAGGGTTTGTTCTTTATTATCAATCGTTTTTGCTTTTAACAACACTGACAAATACAACTGAAGTAAAAATTCAACTAAAAGATATATTGAAAGTCGTAAGACTTGAAGCACGATTTTACAATGGTCCAACAAGCTCAGAATACCACGGCAGAGACACATCTGTCATGGACAAATGTGGATATCTTAAAATTAAAACAAAAAACAATGCCCCAGGGTGGTGCCTGTGGCTCAAAGGAGTAGGGCGCTGGCCCCATATGCCAGAGGTAGAGGGTTCAAACCTGGCCTTGGCCAAAAACTGCCAACAAATGAAAACAAAACAAAGCCCCAAAGACATTGTACCTTAGCCAGTTACTCTACATCCCAAAGAATAACAGAAGTAAGAATCTTCCCTCACAAAACCACTGCCTGTACCATTGTCCTAACAAATCTACTGGGGGAGGCCTAATGCCTTGTTGATAGTAGAATGCAGATTTTCTTGATGGGATACTGAGTAGTCATTAAACATGACCGTAAAGATCATACGTCACCTAGAAAAAAATGGTTTTTTTTTTTTTGACACAGAGCCTCAAGCTGTCACCCGCTCACAGCAACCTCCAACTCTTGGGCTTAAGCTATTCTCTTGCCTCAGCTTCCCAAGTAGCTGAGACCACAGGCGTCCGCCACAGCGCCCGGCTATTTGGTTTTAGTTGTCATTGTTGTTTGGCAGGTCCGGGTTGGATTTGAACCCGCCAGCTCTGGTGTATGTGGCTGGCGCCTTAGCCGCTTGAGCTACATGCTCCAAGCCTGGAAAAAAAAATGTTTTTGATATATGGTTTAAATAATAAAGGCAAGGTCTAAGTAAGTGATGTGCTCTCTGTGGTTAAAATTAGGTGAGTCCATGGACAAAAATTGGAAGGAATTGTGCAAGAAGTTAAATAGTCCTTGTTTTAGGGTGCTGGGATTATCAGTAACATTCATCTTGTTAAATCAAGATGGATTTTTTTTAAAGGGGGAAGTGGGAGGACAGCCAAGTTGGTGTGCCATTTCCCCATCCTGAGTCTAAGTGCCTTGATAAATGAGGGAGCCACAGCAGTTAAGGAGGTGGAGAGCTAACAGTTGGAGCAAAAGGAGAGGGTATGCAGCTGGCTCCGAGCTCCGCCTACCCGTAACAGTTGCCAACACCTCCCGGGGTGTTTAGAATTACAGCAGAGCCTCCATAGCTGGCCACTACCCTACACTAACTACCTCCCTAAGTTGACCTTGTTTTCACAGACCAACACGCACGTATCAGTGTAGTAGGCTGAGTTCCTTATGCTGACCACCTGTTCAGGTTGACCGGTTGTTACAGTCCCTTGGGTGGTTAATTTACACAGCTTCTCTAAACATATTAGAGAAAAAGGAGAAATGTAGAAATCTGTGGAGTCAGGGAGGGCTCTTCTGAAGATGCAGAATCAAACCCTTGTTCCATGAGGCCTCCCTGAAAGTGAAGGACAGAAGAATGCATGCTCGGAGCTGGCCTTCCACTCTCCTGCCCGGTTCTCCCATGCACAGGAGAACCTGAGGCTGGGAGGGGCTGATGACAACCCAAGACCACCCCCTCACAGGCAGTGGTAGCCTTCTGGTCCGTCCTCTAGAGCCTTCCCCTCCATCCTGCAGCGTTCTCCTCCCCTACACTCAACCTTCCAAAAGCCACCTTGACAGACGGTGCCAGGCAAGGCTGTGGTGATCTCCCAGCCACATTCATTTCACTGCTCCAGGCCCCTGGGACTCAGGATACTCCTAGACTCTCCAGCTAGGCCAGAGACCTCCTCTGAGAACACTCGGAGAACATTCCCTGGGAAGCTGATGGAAGTCAGCAGAGGAACGAACATGGGCCCTGGGGACAGGTGCCTCTGACATGGCACATCCACACTGTCCCTGGCTGAGCATCAAAGGGTGAGTAAACAAGCCCATCTTTCTCACTCTTCTCTCCCAAGACACCCTACAAATCCCGAGGGAGTCCTGGCCTGAGCCTATGTGCCCTGAGGAGTTGCTGGGAGGGCTTCATTTCTGTCCATGTAGATTTTATGTTTCTTGATTCTCCTGTATCTCAAAACTTTCATAATGAGCCATGGATGAGAGCAAAACTCAACAGAAATCAAGGAAGGGGGAGAGGGAGGAGGGGATAAGTAAATTCACATCTAATTGATACATCGTACACTTTCTGGATGAAGGGCACACTTACAACTTTGAATACATAAATTAAAAAATATATGTATACATACGTATATTTGTATATATGTATGTATAGATGTATGTGTGTGTGTATATGAAGTCTGAGCATGGTGGCTCACACCTGTAATCTTAGCACTCTGCAGGGCCAAGGTGGGTGGATTGCTTGAGCTCAGGAGTTCAAGATCAGCCTAAGCAAGAGCAAGATCTGTCTCTGCTAAAAATAGAAAAATTAGTTGGGCGTTGTGGTGGATGTCTGTAGGCAGTCCCAGCTACTCAGGTGACTGAGGCAGGAGTATTGCTCAAGCCCAAGAGTTTAAAGTTGCTGGGAGCTATGATGCCACAGCACTCTACCCAGGGTGACTGAATGAGATTCTGTCTCAAAAAGAAGAAGAAAAAAAAAAATATATATATATATATATATATATACACACACACACAAAAGCAAACTTTGTAGTTAAACCTGTGTACCCTGATAATATTCTGATATTTAAAAAAATCCTTTAGCTAGGTTTCAAGTCATGGAGATAGAATTTAAGCATCTACCTCACTATTCCTTGGAAGGTCACCTCTTGGTTTTACCAGCTCCATGTCCTCTCCCCTGGTCTTCTAATAACAGCACTCCAAATTGCCCTATGGGGACCATCTTCCCCTTCTTGGCCATTTCAGCTCCAGTAGGACTGACCATGCCTATGTGTATACGCACACTTTGAGTCTGGCCCAGTGCAGAGGCTACCTGGCTGCTCTCAGTGGCCAGTGCAGGCAACCCACAGAGACGGACGCAGGTGATCCACTCTGGTCTATAAGAGTGAATCCAGAAACTTCTGCTGGGACTGAAGGGAGAGAGACACTCACATTGAAGATGTGAATCTGGAGCTGCTGGCAGCTTCCCTGGCACTTCATGGGAAGAGTGAGTGTATCCTTGCAAAGTGCAGAGCCCAGACAAAGATACACAAAGTCCAGGCACCTCTAGCTGCACCTAAGCAGATGTATCTCTAGACTTCTTTGTCACTCAAGCCAATAAATTCCCTTTCAAATTTAAGCCACTCTGAATTTGGGTTCTATCACATTGTTAACTGAAGGTACAAGGATCCAAAGGCATCTAGAAAGGCTGAATCTAATGAGACACTGCTGGGTGAGGATAGAAGGGGGGCCTGCTCTGGGCACTGTGATCTACCAGGACATGCCCTACACGTCTGCGGAGAGAGCCAAGGGGCGGGGTGGGGGTCACGGTGGGACCAGACCTGCCCCGGCACACCAAAAGGGTACAGGTACACCATGTATGGTCTCCTTGGTCCTCGGCCAACTGCCCCCAGCCTGAGTATCCTTTTCCCCTTTCTGCAGAGTGAGGTGAAGTGCCACCGTGTCCTGTGTGTGCTGTGCTGTGGACAAAGTTGGCAAGCAGAGCCCTGGAGTGCCATTCTCAGTGCAGAGGTCACTCCAGCTGGTCACTTTCAGACAGAACAGCATCAGCTCAAGGTCACAGATCAAGAACAGCAAAAAATGCAACCCCCCACCCTGTCCTCCTTCAGATGAGAACAGTACCATTTGATGGCACCCGGCTGACACCATGGACTGTCCCTCAACAGCCATGGCCAGTTGTCCTAACAGAGACTACATTCTGTTCCTGTGGCAACGTGCCCAGCCTTGGGGGATGAATCAAGATTGCCCCAAACCTCTTTCTGGCAACCCCACTACCCTTGCCAGTGACAGGGGGAAGGTGACTATGTGACCTAGCTCTGGCTGGTGGCTATAAAGGATGTCTGCTGAAAGGTGTTGAGAAAGCTTTCCCCTTGTTTTAAAGAAAAGAGAACCCCTTTCAAGAAGATCACTATATTCCCTGCCTTCTTCCCTTCCACCCTAGCTATTCCTGGGTAAAGACACATACTTGGAGCTGCAGCAGCCATCTCGCAACCATGAGAAAAGGACAAGAGAATGGCAGACACTGCCCAGCACCCAGGCATAGCCAAGTCACAGACAAACCCAGGACCCGCCAACTGTCTTCACAGGTTCTCTTACTATGCAAGATAAGTGACCACACTCAGGTATTCTGTTACTTGGCATCAAAAGCATATTAACTGATCTGTATTTCCTCAACATTACTGTATTTACTTGCTCATCCCTCCAGAAGTAGTGGTGACCACCATATGAGAGAAGAGGAAGCTGAGGCTCAGGAAGTGGAAGAGGTGGGAAGGCAGAGCTGGTAAACAGTGGGACCAGGTCTCAAACTCTGCCCTGCTATGAGGAACCCTGCTCTGCCTTCTGCTATAAATTCATTCAGCTTACGGACTCCCTGGCTTCAGGAGCTGCGCCCCAGATTTTCAAAGCCAATGTGGAAAAGTCCCATTCAACAATTCCAAAATATGTCTGCAAAAGAAATGCCCCAACAGTTGGCTCATTCTAAATATGCTATTATTATAAAGTTCCTTAAACTGCAGCAAAAAAAAAAAAAGCAACAACAAAAACAAAAAAATTAAAAAAAAAAGTGGAGGGAGAGTAAGCATGCCAGGAAGTCATTGAAAGGAAAGTTTTTTCTTTGGTTTAGGAGCCAGGAAATGTCAAGGAAACAAATGTACCAATGATTTGCACTCCATTTCCAATTGTGCCCTGGATTCAAAAAATAGGCACCCTGATTAAAATGGACACCATAGATCTGTCCTGACACGTGGACAGACTGCCACAGAGGCCAAAAAAGTCTCCATTTGATTTCAGGTTTGACGATAATGTAACTAATATATATATAGTTGGTGGGAAGGAAGGAAAGTGCTCGAATTTTACCCAGTCTCTGGGCTTTTCTTGTTTTCAAACTGATTGGTCTGGACAATGGAAGGCCAACAGCCAACAATAAATCCATTGTAAGCTAGAAATGGTCTCCTCTGAATACAACGAAATATTTCTTTAATCCTTGCATTAAATTTTTTACTGTACTATGAAAGCTGTGCACTCTAAAATTTAAGCTTTTATAACACTGTTTAACTATACATATAACTATGGTTGATTACTTAGGCAACCTATTTAAGGCACTTTAAAAGCAAAATATGAGATGTTTGCTTTGCATGAATATTTTCACATCATATTGAAGATACTATCATTAATAGCCCTGACTCAGAAATCTTGGTTTTATATTCTGAAAACCATTTCTTCCCTTTCATACCATGGGAAGGGTCTTTAATGATCATGAGTTAACATGAATATTCCTTTTTTGTAGCTACATTATCAGTCACATCAGCCAGTTCCAGAAAAATTTATTTCACAGTTCTTTTCCCAAAGGAACAAAGAGAGTGGGTCCCATATTAATAGTGGCTTTTGTTGGCTTTATTTTTTTCCTGATATTAAAGTTCTATAGAGCTGCCAAGGATTTCTTTTCTTTAATTTGGACATGCTTTCTGCCTCTGATACTCTGAAAGTAAGTTTGCTGGTAGAAAGACACGCTGCAGCTACTCTCACATCCATAATCACTCCAGCACTGGCTAAAAGCAGACTTGTCAAAAAACAAATCAGGACTGAAACATAGATTCAGGTACAAATGTTCTTTCCTTAAGAGATTTGTCCTTTATAACTAATGCTTCAAAACAGTACCCACATATCTAATTAAAGTCAATTACTGGGCCGGTCACTCACATCTGTAATCCTAGCACTCTGGGGGGTCGAGGCAGGAGAATCCCTGGAGGTCCTGACTTTGAGATAGTCTGAGTAAAAGCAAGACCCCATCTCTACTAAAATAGAAAAATCAGCCCTGGCTCAGCAACCTTAGATCAGTGAGTAGGGCACCAGCCACATACATGGAGGCTGGCGCGTTTGAGCCTGGCCACGGGCCTGCTAAACAATGACAATTCCATCCTCCCTCCCCACCTAAAATAGCTGGGCATTGTAGTAAGCGCCTGTAGTCCCAGGAGGGAGGGTGAGGCAAGAGAATCGCTTAAGCTCAAGAGTTTGAGGTTGCTTTGAGTTGTGACGCCACGGCCCTCTACCCAGGGCAACAGCTTAAGCCTCTGTCTCAGAAAAAAAAAAAAGAAAAGAAAAATCAGCTAGGCATTGTAGTGGATGCCTGTAGTCCCAGCTACTGGGGAGGCTGAGGCAGGAGGATCACTCAAACCCAGGAGTTCAAGGTTGCTGTGAGCTGGGGTGATGCCGTGACACTGTAGCCTGGGCAACAGAGTGAGACTCTGTCTCCAAATAAATAAATAAAGTAAGTTAATTACTGGGTCCACATTACGTGCTTCCCACAGACTCTTGTCTCAGCACAGGAACTCCCTGTCACCAGCCAGGCTGTGTACATTTCCCATTTAGCAACATTTATGAGAAGAACAGCTTCTGTAGCAGGACCTGCCTGGTGCTCTGGGAAAGGGCTGCCTTCTCACATGGGGTCACCCAAACAACCAGAAGTTCAGTCCCAACTGTGTTCATGCTGTGCCATCTCTGATTCCCTCTAGCAGGCAAAACGCAGGCCATTTACTCTTTGGTTAGCTAGTGGCATGATGTGTCGAATGGAACAATAAATTATCCAGTGGGAATCCTAGGATTCTCCATTTTCCCTTTGTCTTTCTATCAGGGGCAGGGAGGAGAGAGAGCCCACTCTGTCCAATAAGTCATTAAGCACTGTAGTTCACCCAGGTGAAATTCAGGGCTGCAGGTGGATACATGATGAAGCAACGGCAAACCTCTCCCTGATGAAGTTTAGGACTTAGGGATCAACACTTCCCAGGGGTGGCTGCCTTCCCAGGACACCCCTCCCTATTAGAATAGACACAGTTTGTAAACTCCTTATAAAATGGTTCTACCAGGATCTCTGATTTACTCCATCAGGGCTTACAGTTTACTTTTACCAGAGGCCTCCAGTTAGAAAGAACGGCCACAGCTATAGCACTAACAGGTAGAAACGTTACTGGCTTTCCATAAATCAGTTCAACATCCTGGGCTCTAGGGATTTGCCAAAAGATAAAGGGCAACAATTATGAAAACCATCACCAGGAGTTGCCAGCAGGCCTCTCACCCGAGATTTCTGAAGTTTGCAGTCACTTTCAAGGGGAAAATAGGAAATTGTTTCATGAAGCAGCAATTTTGCCCATAACCCAGTTAGAAGAGATGTAATGCTGGCTTAAATTAAAGTGACTAAGAAATAGGAGAGGTGAACAAAGAGATGTGGTACAGGGTCTTCTCCCATTCCCCTTATGATTCCAAATTAACTCGACACTGGACATGTAGCTCCACAGTTCAGCACCGAGGAGGGAATTGGTGGCCAACAGGCCGGCCCACCCAATCCTCTGCCTTGAAATGACAGGGGGTGGAGGAGGGCGTGAGATAGAGGGAAGGGGGTTGTGCTCTGGTCAGGCCACCAGGATGGACTGCCTGTCTCAGTTCTTTGGGGAGGGAAACTTCTGCACAAAAGATGGGGGTTTTGACCAACATTTTGGGTGAGGACTATGGGGTCCCAAATGTGGCTCCTACTTTGAAGACACACAAGAGTAATTTAACCTTTAGAAGTGTCGCAGAGAATCAAATGCAAGTAAGCTGTGGAAATCACTATTCCCACGAACGGGACGAGGATACTCAGGATGTGCTTGTTCTGTGCTCGCTGCCCAGATAGCACCGCCTGAAACCACCATCCAGGTCGCTGGACCCACACTTTTCTCTTCCCTGCGTCTTATCACGCTGGTGTGGGCACCCCTCGGGCCCCGGTGCACTCAGTAGCCAGAGCTGCTTTCAAACAAAGCAGAGCACGCCACCGGCCCCAGCCCTAGAGCCTGTCCCTCCCCCGGGGCCCCGACCTGCGTATACCAGCAGTAGGAACATCAGCTGCTAGTGGTGACAAGGGTCACCGGATGCTTCCGGCTCGAGAGTCGTCAGAAGCCCGGGCGCTCCCCGTTCGGGTAACGGTGTGTCTGAGCGCAGGGACCCTCTCCCAGGTCTGCTGTGTTACTCCAAAGTCTGTGGTCTTTCCTTTCCCTGCCCATGCCCTTCCCCTACACTGCCCTTCTGGCTCGCTCTTCCCGCGAACGCCGGTGGGGGAACAAGACCCTGCGGCGGGAGCCGGCACGGCAGGCTCCCCTGGGGCCAGCACAGCCTGCTTCCCACCCGGCGCTGGCCGCCCCAGGGCCTCCGCGCACTCAGCGGGCGGGGACCCTGGCTCCTGAGACAGGCGTGCTGCCCCGGCACCGGCGCGCGGACTGCCGCACGGATCCCCGCTGCACCGTCCCGGCCCCGCGCCCCAGCCTCACCTCGCGCAGCAGGCGCTCCAGGTGCGGCTCGGCCCAGGCTGCGGGGGGGCCCGGTGGCCCCGCGCGCCTCGAGAGCTCCCGCTCTTCCTCCAGCGCCGCCACCCGGCCCTGCAGCGCGGCCGCCTGGGCGCCCAGCAGCAGGCAGGCGGCCGCCGAGCCCACGGAGAGCAGCAGGCACAGCGCGCTCACTGCCCGCGCCCCGCCGCCGCCGCCCGCCCAGCGGCCCTTCTGCGCGTCGCCGTCCCCGCCAGCGGTGCGCTCGCCGGAGTTCATGGCGCGCTCGTCGCGCGTGGGCTCTCCGAGGGGCGGTGCAGGGCTGGATCCGAGGCTGAGCGCGGGAGCAGGCGGGAGAGCCCGAGGCACGAGGTCTACGGGGCACGGCTTTGGCCTCCGGGTAGCGGCGGATAGCGGCGCACGCCCCCTTCTCCCGGGCCAGCTTCTCCACAGCGGCCACTTTGGGCAGTTTCCTCTATGCAAATAGACCCTGCTAGAAAAGGAGCCGGGACCCACCCAGGGGAGGAGCGGCGAGGGGCGGAGGCGGGGAGAGAGCTGGCTCCTTGGAGCCACCGGTGAGGTCCGGGCGACCCCCTAGTGCCACGAGCGGCTCTCCCTCACCTGCCCGGGTGCCGGGCTGCACCCTCTCCGCTGCGCTCCTCTGCACCTCCCCAGCGGAGTCCCTGCTGCAACGTCAAGAGGTCCTAAGTGCGCCCAACGACACTGTGCACTGTCCGCAGCCCACCTCGGCTGGAGCACCCACCATGCGTGCCTTAGGAGCACTCCCCCGAACTTGCGAATTAACCTTTCTGACACTTTTTAAAAGTTCAAAACTTCAAACCCTGTGGAAAAGGAAAACTTAGCGGACTGTCTGCCCTAGATGGTGATTTAGCGCCTCTTCGTGGCTGAAAGCGATCTCTGCGCACTCACATTTAAAGACGCAGTCAGGGTCAAGAGTGCAACAAGCAGAAATATACCTCTTAGAATCTTCGTTCTCTCACCATTTATTTTGTGCCACATGTGGGTGCCGTAAACAGAAATAAGACTTTGTTCCTAACCCAGAGAGGGCTGTTGAGAAAACTGAGACTAGAACACATGGGAAAACGAACTCCAAATGTATTGAACTGATGACTTAATTCTGAAGTAGAAACCACAACTTGGCCAAAAATAATTTTCAAGTATGCGTCGCGTTTAACCTATATTGAGATTTTGCTGCTAATTACATCCCGAGGTTAAGGCAGGGGCGCTCTGGTGTATACCCTGGGCCCAGAGAAGAGAATGGGGCTCATGTGGCGGAGCGGCTGTAGCAAGCCTTGGGAGGTCAGGGAGGAAAGCCAGGTCCTCTTCCTGTGCACACATTCCTACCAGGCATATTTATGTCCTGCAATGGCTCCCAGTACCTCTTACTATCTGTGATACCCAAATGAAAGTAACAAAGCACTAACTTAGATCTTTGGAATTTGGGAAGTCCACAGCCATTTTTTAATAAGACCTGCTATACCCATCTTCCCTTTCACTCTCTGGGCATTTTTTGGTTGTCAGACTTCTGTGGATACTTATCTCTTAAAACTACTGAGGACCTCCACCTAACATGTTTCTTCTTATTCCCTTAATTCTGAGAGGTACATTATTCCTGACATTGATTGGATTATGGTCTTGGCTCTGTGTACAGCCTTGGCTCTGTGCTAAAATCTAGTGTAGGCCAATAAATAGTTTGAAAGATACTTGCTAAGCAAACTTCATAGTCCTTTGAAAAGAGGCCAATGCCCATTTTAAGTTAGCATTTCATTCTTACTACAAATACATAGGCGAACTGTCCACCACCTATGTTAATGTTACTGCATGTATTGTTTACTATGTTCCAGAAACTTCTGTGCACTGAACAGGGCAAGCTCGTAGCCTCCTTTGGCCTCTGTCTACCTCACCATCTGGAACATCCTGCTCTCTCATCTTTGAATAGCAAACTCCTTTCTTTCAGGTCCAGGTCTCCAGGTCCTTAACCTCACTGCCTCCAAAATGGCCTTCTCAGACTGCCCAGTCAAAGGTGCTGTCAGTCCCCTTCAGGAGGATGAATCAGGGCAGTCATTGCTGTTTGAAGTTATCCCTCTGTCCCGATCACTGCTGCTTCCTCAAAGAACAGACTGGTATTTATCCCCTCATACTCAATAAATATTTTTTGGGTGAATTAATAGGGAAATGTTTGCTGTCTACAACTCATTTTATATGACAAAAAAGAAAATACTCTCTTGCGTCAGTTGGGGTCCTGGCAAGAAAAGATGGCATCTTTCAAAAGGGTGACTCAAGGGTGGCGCCTGTGGCTCATTGAGTAGGGCACAGGCCCCATATACCGAAGGTGGTGGGTTCAAACCTGGCCTTGGCCAAATTGCAAAACAGAAAAATAGCCAGGCGTTGTGGTGGGCGCCTGTAGTCCCAGCTACTCAGAGGCTGAGGCAAGAGAATCGCTTAAGCCCAGGAGTTGGAGGTTGCTATGAGCTGTGTGACACCACTGCACTCTCCTAAGGGCAATGAAGTGAGACTCTGTCTCTAAGGAAAAAAAAGGGGGGGGGGATGACTCAAGACAGCCACTTCCCAAAGTAGAGATTGCAAAAAGCCAGCAGGGGAGACTGAAGCAGTGCTTGAGGGCATTAAGAGAAGGAAGCCATTACCATCCCCAGCTTGGAGTTCTGGAAAAGCTTGGAACTATAAAGGGGATTGTTCCACAGGAGCAGCAGCCTTTGATTAAAGGACATTCCCTCTGCAAAAGGTGGGGGAATAAATGCTCATCTTTCTCTCCTCATGCTCAGGCTCCCAGTGATTGAATCTATAGGACAATGGGGACAGCCTCTTAAAAAGCAGAGAGCAGAGTCAGAGGCATGTGTGCAGCATCACCTAACAAGTACGTCTGGTCTAGTGGTTGCTGCCTGAGAATGGCTAACCTGTCTGCAACAGACTAACGCCTGACAAGGCATTATGCCTCAGAGACACCAGTTGACCAGTTGGTGGTGACTACTTTGAATTCCCTCCTTCCAGGGTGGCTACAAAGTTTGTCCCTCACAGGGATGGCTAGTGCAGGTTTGGACCTGTTTTTTCTGTGCACAGAGCCTCAGCAGGTGTCCGTGTCCAATGAGCATCCAACCAAAGGATCCACTCAACAGCAGAGGCGTGAAGATGAGCCCATGATTGTGGAGTTCACCGGTTGATTACATCCTGCACTGGCCAGACACAGATGAACATGTGGTCAATACTCTGCAAGGATGCAGTGCCATCTTTTAGGATGTGGTATATGTATTAAAGACAGACCCCTCTATGACACTGTGCTCCCAGGAAGTACAAGGTCCAGGAACCAAGGGGCACAAGCAAGAGTACCCACTAGCTATCACTCCCCATGACCTACTGGAGGATTTCACGCACACTGTCCTCACAATCTGGGTTTCGCAGGGTTGGGGGTCCCAAAGAGGTTACATTCTTGCCAGGGGACATAGAAGTGTCCCTTTAAATTACAAGGCATGCCTGTTACCCAGGGCACTTTGAAGTCTGTATATAGGCAACGGAAGTAAAGAAGGCACCATTTTGACAGGGGTGATTGACCCTTATCAACAGGAAGAGGTGGGCTGCTTTTATACAATGGGAGCAGGAAAGATTAGGCCAGGCACCTGGTAATATACACCTTTGCCCCAGTGCAACTAGAACAGACTTCTAGAGATGAAAAGGGCCTTACAAACTTTTATAAAATAGGGATTGAGTCAGATAGAGCTGATAACCACTGTAGATCATAAGTGATGTTAATAATGAAAAGTTCAAGTATGTTCAAAATGCTGTTCCAGAAGACAAGGGTACGTAATCCATTTTATAAAGATTTCCAGCAAAAAATGGTTTAAATGAAGCTATAAGGTTTAAAGGGATAACTTCAATTACATGAGACTGCTGACGTAGGAAAGGCAATGATGTTTTGATATGGTGAGAAAAGTCCAAGGCCTTGACTCAACGCCTAGATTCTATCATTAATTCTGGCTCCACTAATAGCTCACAGTACAAACTGAAGCAAGCTACTCACCTACAATCCTCACTTGTTAGTTTCTAAAATGGAGATACTGACCGGGGCCAGATTTACTCTCTGAAGTAACTAGAAAACCAGGCAAAAACCGTATGAAATAGCAGTTTTCAAGACACTGGACATCAAGCAACAAAGGCCTGTGATCTTTGTGAGAACCCAGTGACTGCCCTAGCTTACTAGTCTCTGGAGATTTTCCAGACCATGGTGCCCAGACCCAGACAGAGCTAGCATAGGGTGAAGGAGAGCTGTGAGTCCAGGGAAGCCAAGCCCAAGGAGAGCTGTGAGTCCAAGGAGAGGGCTGGAGAGGGGAGAGGTGCACAGAGAACCAGAGGGGTCTCCTGATGTCTTCACTTGAGTATGGATAAGCATGCATGTGTGAAGAAACTACGCAAGACCAGGAAGACCAACCCCAAAGGATTAGACTCTAATCAGTAGTAGAAACAATCCCAAAGCTCACACAAGGCCAGGTAGTGTGGAAACCCTGGTGATTCGGAGGGCATTGAGTAGAGTACTCAAAAGCTTTTTGGCTCGTTAACAGGGAAAACACTAGCCCTACACTAAATGCTGCCCTGGTCCTGCCTAATAATGCTAAAAAACAAAACCTAAAAAGAACAGACTGATCCAGATACTAACCATGTCTCTTAATACAGCTCAAGTATACAGGAATACAAAATATCCAGCACCTAATAGGGTGAAACAAAAGGTAACATTTCCAGGCATGAAAAGCAGCAAGAAAAGATGACCTATAACAGAAAAATGGCAATCGAGCAAAACCAACCCATAAATTACAGAAATAATACTAATTAGCAAACAAGGATATCAAAAGTTGAGAAAAAATCAACAGAGTAACAGCTGTGCAATAATTTCCAATGGTGTGTAATTGGAATCCCTAGAGAAGAGGACAGGGAACATATTTCAATAATGGCTGAAAATATTTTTACAATTTGATAGAACTATAAATGCACATATCCAATAGTTTAAGGAACCCAGGCACAAGGAACACAAACAACCACACAAGATGCATCATAATTAAATTGCTTGAAATGAGTAGTAAAGAAAAGCACGCAATCAGAGAAAAGGACATATACAAAGGAATGAAGATAACAGCAGACTTCTTTGTTGGAAACAATGCAACCCAGAAGACAGGAAACCAATATCTTTTGTAAGCCTAGCATTCTATACTCAGCAAAAACACCTTTCAGAAAACAAGGGTATAGGTGCTTAGACGTACAGCTGAAAGAATTCATCACCCTCAGACCCACATGAAAAGAAATGTTAATGAAAATAATTCAGGCATAAGAAAAATCACACCAGATAGAAACATGGATTTACACAAGGATTAAAGAACAGGGGAATTAGTAACTATCTGGGTAAATGTAAGACTATTATTTAAATCTCTTTAAAAGAGAATCAGTGGTTTAAGCACACAGAACAGAAATACACTGTGGGTTTTTAACATATGGCTAAGTAAAATGTACGACAATAGCACAAAGCCCAGGAGGGGAGAAATGGTATGTGAAGTGGTATAATGTCACTTCACAGTACTATATACTGTGATAATGATGTATACTACAAACTCTAAAGCAATTGCTAAACATATACAGTAGATATACTTAATAAGCCACCAAAGGAGATAAAGTGGAGTTGTAGAAAAATAAGCCAGAAAAAAAAAAAAAAGAACAAAAGGAATAGAAAATAGCAAGATGAAGCAAATCATGTCAATAATTATACTGAATAAAAGAGGTCTAAGTACATATAACTAAAAGACAAAGATTTTTAGATAGAATAAACAAGCAAGGCCCAACTATATGCTGGCTATAAGAAACAATTTAAAGACAAAAAAAAAAAAAAATTAAAAGGGCAAGGATGGAAAAAGATTCACTGTGCTAACATTAAAGTGGGAGATAATCTCCACTTGTACTTATTTCTATGTGAATCCAATAGCGCTAACAGGAAAATAATGTACAGATCATAGAATGTTGTATAAATCAAGAATAGAGAACGTAAATCAAGAAATGGTAAAAATAATAGCTATCATTCATTAGTACTTTACATAAATTATTTACTCCTCACAACCTTCAGTACTATAAATATCATGAACGTTTGTTCTCAAAACTGTACCTGCTCATATTGCCTTTAGTTAGGAGTAAACCAATAAGCTTTACACTGGATTACTAAAAAAAAAACCAAAACCCTCTAGATTTATGATGAGAATGTTTTAAAATTACCTGGGTGAGGGGCAGTTCCCCCAAATCTACAAATTAATCCTTACTTCATCTTATTACATTGACTCCCCTTGACAGTATCTGAAAGAACTAGGCCTTTGGGATTGTAGCTTCAAAGGATATTTAGGGTGCCTTCAAGTCTCCGTAATTAAATGTATGCCTCAGTCTTTTAATTAGATTATTTTGCTCCAGAATTATAACACTTAATACTAAAATAAAAGCAGGAAAAGAGTGAATGTAAGAAAAAATATCTGAATAATGGACATTCATGATTGTTAAAAACAATTTTTTTTTGAAATTCTACTCTTCCTTTTAATTTCAGTAAAACACAATAAAAACTATAATATTATTGGATCATGAATAGAATTGATAGTAATTCTGGTGCCATAAAGAGGAATAATTAACATTACTAAATAAAACAAGAAGTCATCTTAGGGTGGCCCTTGTGGCTCAGGGAGTAGGGCGCTGGCCCCATATGCCAGAGGTGGCAGGTTCAAACCCAGCCCTGGCCAAAAACTGAAAAAAAAAAAAAGTCATCTTAAAGCATTTTTAGAAAACAAAGTAATTGCTATTAGTGGAACTACCAAATGCCAGGTAATCTGCTAGATGTTTTTAATCATCCTGTAACATATTACTTTTCAGTAACAAAGTAAAATTTCTTGACTTGGTTGAGTGTCAGACAAGACCTGGGACTAAAATTTGAATCATGGTGGTAAAAAGTGTGAGTTCTTTTCAATACACTGAACAGCTACCTCAAGGAATAACCTGAAAGGTAAGAAATGAAGATCTAAAAGCTTTTTTATATTACAATTTCAACCTTGAAGCTTGATTAAATCCAGGTTCAACATCTTTGTTTCAGGCCAATACCTCACAGGCGCTGCACACTTCCTATTGCATCATGTTAAGCAGCACAAATCTGGTTATTCATCTTAGGTTCTGATTCACTTCTTAGTTCAGGCATTGTCGGCCTGATTTCTCCATGATAAAGTCCCCTATCAATTTTTCACCCAATTATTTAGCATCCCTTGGTGGCTAAACCTATTTATTAGAAGGAATTCTGTTGTAAAACGGTCACTTGATCGTTTGTTTTGTTTCAATCAACTGGGTCCCCAACTGGGTCCACATATTGTTAGCACGTCTCAGGTCTCTTACTCGCTGTATGTACATTCCTTATCCCCACTCTCATCCTATTTTTTTTTTTTTTGCTAATGCAACTAAGCTGCTAATGACTCTAAGAGAATAATTTCATTATTTCATCATAGTGACATTCACTCTTCCTTTCCCCATTTACCCTGATTGGGTCCTGATTCGAACAATTAACTATAAAATGACATTCATGAAACTTTAATTATGAACTAAGTATCAGATAAGGGTTTGTTAGATATGATAGTGGAATTGTGGTTTAAAAACCTCTTTTATCTGTCAGAAGATGAAGAAATACATTAGAACCTCCATTGTTGATCACCTCCTTGCACTGACCAGCAACTCCTTAAGCTGACCAATTTTCAGACTGGGTATGCACCGTATGTACTCAAGGATTAAGTTCAATGAGTTTCTTACAGTCCCTTGGGTGGTCAATGTACAGAGGTTCTACTATGAGCAACATAATATGGCACCTGGTATCTGTATTTAAATATAAGAAAGTAAGTTGAGCAACAGGATTTAAATATGCAAAATGTTTTTTAATTTTGATGCTGGGATATATGTATATATAAATTCATTATTCTATTCTACTTTTGCATTTTTTTTTAAAAAAAAAAATCAATCTCTAATATAGAATAGCTAGCTTCCCCAAATACTTAAACTTTTAAGTATATGCATGTTATGAAAATTTCCTTTTAACTGTAGCCCTAAAGACAGGACTGACATTTTGGACATTTTATCCCTTTTACTTTAAAAATAACAAAAGAAAACCAATAAACCCAAATTAAAAAACTACAGTAAGACCTTTGGGGATTTTGCTGGAGATAAACCTCCTAAAAATAGTAATCAAATGATCAAACATCTTTTGAGAATTTTGTTTGCAAATTTACAATCTACTAAGCCTATAACTGTTAGCTAGTATTGCTCATAAATGAATTCTTCTGAAACTTGAAAATACGGCTTGTTAATCAAGTACAAAATATGTAGAATATTTTACACCAAATTTTGTGAGAATAATTTTGAAATCAAGAGTTAAAAATACAGGTCACCTCACTACTGCTGTTTCTTTATTCCTGGATGTCCACATTAAACTTAAATACTACTTTCTATCTATATACTTAAAACAGAATGACACATTTTCAAACAGCCATACCATTTTAACTCAGATAGTAAAGAAAAACAGGAATGAAATCCAAGTAATAAAACTATTAACTATTACTACTTTACATTTCACTCCAGATCTGTAAGAATCAATCTGATCAAATTTTTGACTCAATGTGGTGTATTACTGCAGGAAAGCACAATGCTAGAATCTAGCAAACCCAAGTTTAAGTCATAAGTCATTCATGATCATTAGGAGACTTGGCCAAGAAATTTTCAATTTCCTTAGCATCCAGCCCTTCAAGATTACTCAGAGGAATAGCTTCCAACTTCACAGAGTAATTTGTTTCCTTACTATCAGCAGGAGTCAATGCAATTATTTCGATGAATTCAATGATGAAAAACCTCAGGAAAATAACTAGCAGAAGAAAACTGGGAATAACCTGCTCATAGCTGCAGTTTTAAAAATGTCTAAGAGGCTCGGCGCCTGTGGCTTAAGCGGCTAAGGCGCCAGCCATGTGCATCTGGGCTGGCGGGTTCGAATACAGCACGGGCCCGCCAAACAAGGAACGGCTGCAACCAAAAAGTGGCCAGGCGTTGTGGCGGGCACCTGTAGTCCCAGCTACTTGGGAGGTGGAGGCAGGAGACTCGCTTGAGCCCAGGAATTGGAGGTTGCTATGAGCTGTGATGCCACAGCACTACCCAGGGGGACAGCTTGAGGCTCTTGTCTCAAAAAAAAAAAAAAAAAATTAAATGTCTAAGAAAACCAAGCTTGATTTCCACAAAATTTCTAGAAATACTAAACTATGAGGTATCAAATTATAAAGAAAAATACCTAAATTATAAATGATTCATATTTATACATTGGATATTCTAAACCTTTTGAATGTTGAAGGTCTAGGAACTGACCAAAAAAAAAAGCATAGAGCTCTTAAAATGAGTTCAGAAGTATAAGGAAAAAGGCAATTAAAGGTAGGAACCTGAGAGCTGCCAAGTAGTGAGCAAAAGGCATATAATAATCCCAGAGGTACCACCCTAACAACTATTTTTTCTAATTTTTTAGTTTTGCTTTAATTCTTAAAAGTTCATGAATTAGGCCTAGCAATTAGCAAATACACTTTGTGAATAATGTAAATAATTTTCAGAAGAGGTAGGGTATTAGCAAACAACTTCTTAGTAAGGAGTAATGTGGACTTTATTCTTTTTTTTTGCATACTGAGATCAGCTACTCTTGAGAATATGGGTTTCTGGTAAACATTAATTTGGGAACCTGAAGCACTTGCTGGGAAAGGAAAGGAAGCTTAGGTAGCATAGTGGCACTTGGAAAATCAAGAGGGAAAAGTAAAGGACTGCAAATACCTTCATCTATACAGCAACACCACTAAGCTCAGGAAAAAATTTTTAACAACCAACCAAACAAAATATTTCTTTAAGAAACAATTTGGATGGGCACGGTGGGCTCAAGTCAGTGATCCCAGCACTAGGAGGATTGCTTGAGGTTAGAATTTGAGACCAGCCTCAGTAAGATTGAGACCCTCTATACTACAAACAGAATAACTAAGTGGGCATCATGGTAAGTGCCTGTAGTTCCAGCTACTTGGGAGGCTGAGGCAAGAGGATCACTTTTAAGTTCGGGAGTTAGAGGTTGCTGTGACATATGACGCCATGGCACTCTACACAGGGTGACAGAGTGAGACTGTCTAAAAATTAAAAAAAAAAAAAATTAAAGAAAGAAAAAGAAAAATTAGCTGGGTATAGTAGTGATCACCTATAGTCCCAGCTATTCAGAGGCTGAGGCAGGAGGAGTGCTTGGAGCTACGATGATTCCACTGCACTCTAGCCTGGGCAACAGAGCAAGATTGTATCTCAAAAACAAAAAACACACATCACATATAATGTAATTCAATTACTCTGAAGATACATTCATTATATTTGGATTAGATCACAGAAGCCTAAACATAATTTATACAGTGATTTTTATAGTAAAATTTTTCTTAAATTCCCAGGCAACTTTAAGAATCCATCCTAACCTTATCAACTAATGCTGCCCCTAAATAATGTAGAGAATCTAGCTTGATTTCACTGTTTTAGAAAAAATCCCATGCATTTTATGTGCTCAAAATACACAGATAAAACTCAAATCTTGTGTAATGCACTTTGGAAATGAGAATACTTTTAACAAAACATAACCTGTGAATAAGCAACTATAAATTCTACAACAAAAAGTATTTCTACTTAGCACACTAAACCACATCAACAGATGTTTTTCCCCTTTTACTAAATTAAGTAACATTTACCGCTGTTTTTATGTGAAACTGGTACAGTAAAAATAAATAAAAACAAAAAAACCTGTAGCCAAAAAATTTATGTTTACTAGCCAATTATGTTCTGGAAATTTCTACAGCATTTTCTTCTCAAAGTGTTTTGCAATCAAATTCTTTTCTCCAGTAAGGAGTAACACAAATATAAATTGCTTAATAATAATCTTAATCCTCATAGGTTTAAGTGTTTACTTCATATGATAAAGAAATAGATATTAAACAATTTCAAGATTCCTCAGAACTTAATATTACAAACTAAAATCTCAGCCGTTGGAATTCCTATTTTTGTATTTGTGACTCACCAAACAGCCTTTGGAAAAGATAATTTTCCAAGCTGAATTTTCAGTTAAGATTTTAATATTAAATGAAGTGTGTATGTGCTTTTATTACACAATCTGTCACAGTGGACAATCTGGATGCCTTTCCATGAATGTCTATTTATCCCCACTGACATCATCCAATGAAACAGAACACAGTACTTATGATTTAATAAAATTCTAACAGTGAAAATTTTCTATGGATTTTTGTTTCCAATACCTGCCCTAACTAGAGTTAATGATAATTATCACCTGTTCACCAATTACAGAAAAAACTTTTAAAGTTAAGAAAAGCTCTAATTTTGAGGTATATAAAGAATATGCATTTAAGAATATAAAGTAGTCAAGATTTCCTTTTACTCAAAAAAAAAAAAAATCACTTCAAAGTTGACCTCCATGTACAAAAGACAAGATCAATCACATTTATCACTGGACACAAAGGATATTCCAAAGGTCTTTAAAAACTGCAATTAATCTCAAAAAGAAAAATTAATTTTAACTTTTATATTTCATTATCAAGACCATGCTATAGATACAAAACATACAGTATTTACACTTAACTGTACAAAATAATTTAATGTTTACAAAAATATTAGAATGTTTAGTTGACTGACACAGTCTTAAGTAATCTCTTCTAGAGAAGTATATTATAGTAAGACCACTGATTTCCATTTCATTTCTTTTTTAATAAGTCAAAGAAAGGATGCTGCAATGCTTCATCCAAGGTAATTCTTTTAGTTGGATCATATTCTAACATTCTTCGAACCAGGTCAAACAGTTTCTCATGTTCTTCATCATGACAAAGCATAAATTCCTAGGGGAGAAAATATTTTTGTTTAAAAAAGATAGTAACAGTAAAAAAATTAAAAAAAAAATTTTAATTTTTTTTTTTTTTTTTTACCTTTAACGGTTTGCAGCGTCTCCTAACATATCTACCAGCAGAACTATGTTCATCCCAATCCAGCTGGTTATGATGAAAATACTTGCGTTTTCTACAGGAAAAAGAAGTCTGGATTAGTAAAGTAACAGAAGTTCTACATCTTTACCTGGCATGAACCAGGGGATGGGCAACAGATGGAAGTATAAGCAGCTCTCTCTAGATGTAGAAACATACACACGTGTTCAATTTTTAAAAATTTCAGCAGTAACTATACAGCAGACACCTTATATAACATCTTTATCTTCCACTCTGTGAGGTTTTAATATCCCAACTAAGTTGTCTGCAAATATAATACATGGAACTATGCCAGCTTTAAAAATAGACACCTCCTGGATCCATTCCTTAAAATTTCACTAGATCTGGAATGGGTCTGGAAATCTTTAACTCCCTAGGTAACTTCTGTGGTGAAGCTGTATTTGGAAATAGTACCTTGTCCAAGGACATACAGCTAGTTAGGGACAGTAAACATTTCCAACTTAGACTATTATGACTCCAAAAAACAAGCTTTTTCTTATTGTATGTTATTATAGATAAACGTAGGAAAGCATTTATGCAAAGGTAAACTTGATAATAGAAAATCCCACCATTTTGTTTACTAGATCACAAGGTAAATACTGAATCATTTTTAAAAACATGACTAGAAAAAGGACTAAGATGCAGTTTAAATTAACTCCAACACATAAAAAATATTTCAAAATGTACAGTCTTTGGAACATACATTACAACAATGCTGGGTTTTCTGTAGTTTGAATATAGGCTATTACTGTATTTATCTAGTAAAGAACATAAAACCTACCTTGTTTTCTGAATCATATGTAGTGGTATGGGTCCTAATATTCGCTCCATCATTGCCAGGTGTTCTTTACTATCATGAGTCTAAAAAACAGAGAAAAAGGAAATTCAGCACTCTCCATTTTCCTATAAGCACAGCACAAAAGAACACAAGAAAATGTTGATTATATAAAAGAACTAGACAGACAGACAATTTATGTTACAAAATACTTCAAAGAGAGAATAATACTGAATGAGCTGTGCTGTTTGCTGCAACACAGTTTCCTTGTTTATTTGTATTTCTTACAACCAGTGGTTTTCAACCTTCCTAATGCCACCGCCCTTTAATACAGTTCCTGTGGGGCGTGACACACAGGTTACTACACTGTAACCAAAGATGACTAGGGAAGGATTACCAAAAAAACTATCCTCCTCAATCAGCTGCTTAACCAAAATTAACCTCCATTACCCAACAAAAAGCCCACTTATTAATACTTATTAATCCCAGGTAACAGAAATACAGTCCCACTAATCCCTCACACAACAAATCTAAGCCAAGTATATGGGAACATGAGTGTCAAAGAGGTTAAAATACTGATTATTAGTTCAATGTCATACAGTTCATAAATGAAGACAGTTGAGCTATAATCTCAATGTGAAGCTCGTAATCCTTAAATTAAGCAGTAAGAGCACTGGCTTGGCTAAAATAGAATAAAGATAATTGTCAAACTGCACAGTTGAAATAGTATGCTTCTTTTTTTTTTTTTTTTTTTTTTTGAGACAGAGCCTCAAGCTGTCACCCTGGATGGAGTGCAGTGGCATCACAGCTCACAGCAACCTCCAATTCCTGGGCTCAAGCGAGTCTCTTGCCTCCGCCTCCCAAGTAGCTGGGACTACAGGCACCTGCCACAACACCCGGCCATTTTTTGGTTGCAGCCATCATTGTTGTTTGGTGGGCCCGGCCTGGATTCGAACCCGCCAGCTCAGGTGTACGTGGCTGGCGCCTTAGCCCACTGAGCCATAGGCGCCGAGCCAAAGAGTATGCTTCTTGAGCAGAGACTGAAACTTTTTCAGAAAAGGGCTACATAGTAAATATTAGCAAACAGTAAATATGCAAAATGAACTATGAATAGTAGTATTTCATTCAAATGTGGCTTTAGGAAAGGATAGCATGGCAGCTTTCCAATATAGAAGCTGGGCTCAGTGTCTCTAGCACAGTAGTTACGGCGCCAGCCACATACACCAAGGCTGGTGGGTTCAAACACAGCCCAGGCCAGCTAAACAACGATGACAAGTGTAACCAAAAAATAGCTGGATGTTGTGGTGGGCACCTGTAGTCCCAGCTACTTGGGAGGCTGAGGCAAGAGAATTGCTTAAGCCTAAGAGCTGCAGGTTGCTGTGAGTTGTGACACCAAGGCACTCTACCAAGGGTGACAAAGTGAGACTCTGTCTCAAAAACAAACAAACAAAAAAATATGGAAGCCAAAACTTAAACATGACTTTAACATTTAAAATAATGTTTATTATTAAATGAAATTTACTAGACACATACCTGAAAGACCGTGAAACCAAGGTAATATTCAATGAGAATGCAACCTATGCTCCAAACATCACAAGGCTGAGACCAACCTAAAGCTGTTTAAAAACAAATACAAACATTTTTCTATGCAACAGCTTTTAATTGGTATTAACACAATAAATCCTTCCCTATATGGGTGCTCCCTTTACACAGTTCATTTGGGAGACTATTATAACAGCAAATTCAGAGTTTATATTTTCAGTTCAGTACTGAACATTAATCTAAAAATTAATGTAAAATTCAAAATTCAGTTCCTCAGTCACACCAGCCACAGTACAGTTACCCAGCAGCCAGGGGCTACCACAATGGATAGTGTAGATACAGAACGTAAGTCCAACTGACCAGTGCTACATAACATTCTCAATTTCTTACCACTTTATCAATCCTCTACTCTGGATAAATATCATTAGTTTGCTTTCACACTCCTATTCTGAACCTATTGAGTCTTATTGGACTTAACAACAAAAAACAAATAGAAACGTCTGTTGCCACAAAACCATCTTACTATCTAACCTCCGTTGGACCTTACTTTTGTAATTGGCATATTCCACTTAACCACCTCTCAATAGCTCCTGATCTGACCTTTTCCTTCTTCCTCCAAGTTCCCAACCCCACCTCTGACTTCCCTGCTCTATTAACATGTCTTGATCTGTAACTTTTAATTTTGAGGCATAAGAGGCACACTCACTTAGAGTTCCTTCTTATTTCAAAACTTTGCACCTTAACTCATTTTCTTTCCTGGTCTTTAAGTCCTCTTAGAGAAGTCCCTCTTTTCATAAACTTTACCCACCTTTTGTGTAGGTGGCTGCCAACCAACCACCAACCAGCATTTTCACTGGCATCATACTTTTGTGATGACATGAAAACAGATACCCACATAACTTCAAAATCACACTGTCATGATGTACTTAGCTAATAGAGCCTGTTCTTCTGTGATTATTTAAGACTAACTTGTTCAAAAACTACCACCACCTTGAATATCTTTCACAGTATCATATTTTTACCACTCAGGAAAAATGTTTATAGCAACATTCACACATTTTTTATGAAAATAGAAAACATTTTCTGAGCACTGCCAAGATCATGGTACACACCACTACCCCCAATAAAAGCTGTAAAAACAAAAATCTCTTCTTTGATTACAATAACTGAAAATCTGGAGTCTACTGACCCAAAATGACTTCTGGGGCTCTATAGTGCCGTGTAGATACCAAAGTACTGTGATGTTCGTCGTCATATGTTGCACTTCCAAAGTCAACAACTTTGATATCTGTGCTTTTCAGTGTGCGTTCATCACGTTTCTAAAGAGATACAGTTAAGTAAGCAGGAAGCAATGAAGATATGCAACACTTTATATATATAGCACTATTCAAAAGGCTTACATATGAATTATCTTTTTGGATTGTCAACATAAGCCTGTGAGAAAGGCCAAGAGGAATTACTCCTGATTTTGGTAAACATTAAGATATACATGAGGCTCAGAAGGGGAAATTCCTCATTTAAGGATCACAAAACTAAATTAATTTTAAAGACAACTCCCCAAGTTAAAAGAAGTTAATAACTTACCATTTGAGAATTATATTTGACTACATAGTCAGACTTCACAAATAAAATGTTTTCAGGCTTCAGATCTGTATGGGTTAATTTATTATGATGCAAAACTACAAGAAAACCAAAAGACATTGTTAGTTTCACTTGCAAATTTAATTTGGCAGAGAAAGGGAGAATAGCAGTGGATATACTGGCCAGGAGAGGTTTATCTCTACCTGTAAAATGTTTATCTTTAATGACAATGTTTTGCTTGTATAATAAAAAAAATAATTTTCTGGTGTTTGAAGATTTATCAAGTATACTTACAATTTATTGATTGGCAGATCTGATATGCCATCTGCCTGATGTGGTCAATTTGAAATGGCAGAAAGCTGTTTTCTTTGATGAAATCATAGGTACTAAGTCCCAGCAGTTCAAACACAATACAAACATGACCATGATGATCAAACCATTCTAGCATCTGGACACATCGGCTAAAACACATGAAAATAATAATTCAGTTCATAGAATCTAGTTACCTGATGTAATATTTTGCCTCATAGCTCAAATTTATACTTACAAGACACTAGTGGGATCAGTACTATTTAAATGCTCTAATACTTGGATTTCTGAACGAGCTGCTTCACGGTAACGGCCCACATTTTTTACGATTTTCACTGCTACATGCATGCCATCCCTTAAAAACAAAATAAAGATGAAAATGGTTAATGTTCAGGTATGGGAGAAGCCATGTATCCTCTAAAGCATGATCTTAATTTAACTATTGATTCTTCTATGCTATTTTTCTAAAACAATCTTTCAATAAATCTTTTAAGAGTATATTATACTAAATTTCATATACGCTTTCAAAACATTTTGACAAAATACTTTATATGAAGTGATGATTCCCTTAATATCTATGAATTTTTTAATGTTTGTTCCCAGAATTTTACATTCATCTAGATGTTATGAAACAAGTTTAAAAAGTATATGCTACTACTGAAAGGATTTATTTATTTAGCAGGCTAGACCTACTCTGTGCCAGACAGTGCATAGATATTAGTGATGAAAAGACAAGACATGAGTAAATCCAAATTTTGCAGAACAAATCCTTTTAATTAACAGACTTGTTCTATGAAGTCTGGATTTGGTTGAGGGGCTGCACTTGGGGATTTAGAGGGCCACATGTAGCCTTGAGCTTGTAGGTTCTCCATCTTTTCTTCACAAAGGTGGTGACACAGAAGAACTAAGTTTTGAAAGACAGCTATGAGTATGACAGACTGGGAAGGAAACAGAACATCCAGGTAAAAGAATCACCAACTATTACGTCATGAAGCCAACAAGACTTTGAGCACATTCACTGCGCAAGTATATGGAAATTAGCTAGAGTGTAGGGAAGTGGGCTTTAGATTGGGCCAACTATGAAGAAAGCTTCCTAAAAGATACTGAGTCAGGGCTAGTATTAAATGATTTTGAGGACATCAATTTGCAAATCTTCACCTTCCTTTTGTCCTCGTTTTAGGATCTGCCTGGAGATGAGCCAACATTCAAGCTTTCTTTTTCACTTGGTCCTTCCGCTTAGCAAAAGGAAAGAAAACCTCACCTGTCTCTTATTAGTATATTAAGATGTATGCCCCAGATTATTAAAAATCTTTGGGGCAAACAAATACGTGTACTCTTAATAGCTGGATAACAAACCTTTTTCCACATCTGGTGGTTTCCAAGTCATCGCTTGCAAGGTCCCCAAAATGTGGGTTGATAAATAGTTTAGAAAATGTTTGATGATAATCTCCCTCTGATGTTTGGCATGTATGTCAAGACTTCTAAGAACTGTTATAAAATTACTGTGACAAAACTTACACTCCCACATATTTAGTTATATAACCAGAAAGTTTTCTCATTGAAAAACGAAAAAGAAAACAGACAATGCTACATAGTGAGATATTTATCTATGAATATATGCATTCATTTTTTAGAAGCCCAAACCATCCCAATAAGAGATACATTCTGATAACATCTTGTTTTAGGTCTAGTAAGTATAAATATTTATGATATACTGGTACTCTGACCAATTGAATATTATTATTTGGAATACCTCAAATACTCAAGAGACGTAAAATCTCAGGAAATTTTAAAAGGACATTAATGCAACAACTGGTGAAATTTGAATGTAGATTAGCCGGAAAAATTTGAAAAATCTATAAAATGATTAATATTATAAAATGTAGACATTTGGAAAATCTGGGTGAAGGATACACAGAAATTCTTTTCAACGAGTCTGAAAATATTTCAAAATATTTTAAAATTCAATTTATATTTAATTTGCTGCAGAGAAACAAGACAGGGTGACAATAGAAGTTAATTTAGGATAATATTCTTCATGGAAAGTACAATGAGAATAAATCTAAGAATAAAACATGTCTAAGTATTCAAGAAGAGTTTGTTTATGGATGGCGGCAGGTTATCAAGTTGCTAAAGTATGCATTTAAAGGGAAAGCAGTTTTCCTTAATGTTTGTAAAAAGCTGGAAATTATATCATTCCCAACTGTTTTAATTAGTTCACTTATAAAAAAGTTTGCGAAACACAGAATAGAGGTCCTGGAAGACAAAGGTAAAATGAGGCAAAAAGAGGCCAATCACAAAGGGATTAGCATGCTTCAATAAAGAATTTGGACTTTACTTCTGTAGGGCTTAATATAATTTCTTCATAGTTTAGGAAGCTGACTCTAACATGGAAGATTAGATATGCTTTACTGCCTTTGTAATCCGAAAGCTGAATCTCTTTATAGAAGGCTAAGGGCCTACATTCTGGGAAACTCCTAACTTGAATACCCCATTTTATATTCAGTAAAGTCCATCTGATAATATTTGTTAGTATTCTTTTTTTTTTTTTTTTTTTTGTTAGTATTCTTGATTGAAATCCACTTCCATGGTAAACACATCATACCTAGTGCAAGAAATTTTGTTGGGTATTTATACCTTCAAGAAAGATATGTGGCTACCATCTAAATTTATGGACCTTTCCCCACCAAAAATATCAGAATGTTAAAAAAAAAAGAACTTACATGGCATGATCAATGCACTCTACAACTTTGCCAAAGGCTCCTTCACCCAGAGTGTCCACGATTTCATCTAAAATGAGGGGGGGAAAAGAGATATAAGTACCCGAGTACAAATTATCTAGTTATTCAAACAATGAATTTGCTTAAGTGTGGAATATTTTCAAATGATCTCTATCAAAGCATAACTAAGGTTTCAGCACTCAAATTATTTTATTTTCAGCTGCTACAAAAACAATTAGATAGAGCTATCTTTCTTGCTCTAATCTCAAATTTCACTGATTATTTTGGAACTTTAGAATAGAAATATTTAAATTCTATAGAAAAGAAGAAATACAAAAGAACAAACAAACCCACAAAAAACAAACAAAAAAGCAATGAAGAGTTCTTTAGCCCCCCGCTGACAAACTATTCTTAAAAGGATTATTCTGTTTGCAAAGTTAAAAAGTGTTGAAAAATATTCTATACATCTTGCTCTTAGAACGTCTCCACTTTGACAGATCAGGTGACCCTCCTCATCATCCTCTATACTCCTGGATCTTTTCCTTCGGTGGCTCTTCTGGAACGGCAAGTGGGCAGCACCAAGATCGTCCAGCCAATCAATATATCAGAGTGAATTCAGGGCAGAATACGCAATTCATTCAGCGGGGAGATATTCAGGCATTCAGATAAGCACCAGGCCACGAACAGTTGGCAGGAGCAATTTCAAATTCAGTCCCCAGAAATTCACAGGGCACAGTTTATGTTACAGAAGAAAAACATGGCAAGGAACAGATTTTCAGATAAGATACTTAAAGTGGCAATAGAAAAAAACAACACAATTGTCTCTTTAAAATACTGTTAATTGAAGTCTGAAATTTAAAGAATGCAATGTCATGATTACTAATCTCTTGCTATAAATAGCATATGCTGTGAGTTGAGATGTCTAGTTTGTCAGAAAAATTTTTAAAATGTCAAGATTAGTTGAAATTGTCCTTAGCAATATTTAAAAATATACATGATTAAAATAAAAGGGGGAAATAAATGTTCAATCTAATGTAAGCTAGTTCTACTGGAAAGAAAAACAGCTAGTTGGGAAGAAAAACAGTAATTCAAAGTTTACTGATCAAATAAATGAAGATGTATGAATGTTAAAAAAAGGCAGGCTTTTTTGGATAATACATTTCCCATTCAGCACCCATTTTCACAATTTCAAAAGAATTGGTTGGTAGATAATGATATACTGTGCTATGGAACTATGTTAATACAGGCTAATAACATTTAAGTATCCACTAATATCATTTTCCGTATTGTTTCCAAGTACAGGAAAGGGATTTCTTTCAAAGCAAAAAAAAGATGAAAGAAAAGACGGGTGCATCATTTTTCATAGGAATATGTTTGAATCACAAAAATAATTTTATTATTAAAATCAACAAACTCATGATCTGGTCTAAGAATATGAGTAAAGGTGGGCAAATGAGGGCTAGCTAATAAATATACAGATCAACTATGAGAATTTGGATGTTTCCTTCAAGGATTTAAGTAGTATACATATAATTATAACATATCCAAATAGTATTATATATGTGTAAAGAAACATTTAGAAACTTATCAGCTCTTAAGAGCTTTTACACACAAATAAGAATCCACTCAAAATAAAAACAAAATCAATCATACCGAACGTGACTGATGACTTGAACAGTATCTATTATGCTTCCTTTTAGGACTGCTTCTCCTGCTTCGGACTGAAGATTTACTGCAGTGGATTCGATAACTGTTTTCAATGTCTCTGTGATAATGTCTAGGTACATAACCTTCGCAGTAGTCATTCCTGTATTCATCAATGTATCTCCGGTCACGATAATCTCTCTCATTCAAGGACCTTGCTTCTAAATAATGACTGCAAATACATTAAAAGATTTCAAATTATTCTCTTCATTCTGGATTAATGCAGTTCAAACAAAACATCCTCTTCAACAATTTTTGGTTTAAATAGCTAACTCAATAAGAGAAAAAAATTCCTATTGATGAATTAGAATTTATCTCTAAAAAGTTTAACAAATAATTTTACTTTCATAATCAAGCAAATGGGCCCATTATATAGACCTCTGTCAAGCACTTCAAACCAAGGAACAAAGCTTGGGTCAAATCATTTAATATTGTTACTTGAAACGCATATGATAAATGCATCTGTAACTAACTAAGCTTTCTATCCTCTCTCACAGAAGCACACACAATCAGAGATAGCCAAAACAAGGTTCTTTTCTCTTTTAAAATTGAGTGCCTTTTAGATATCCTTGGACACAGAGAATTTTCTCATGTATTCAGCTATCCAAGAGCCTTAAACTGATTCCAGCCCTTTCATTTTACCAACTAAATTAAGATTCCTACAAAGAAAATAATTTGCTATGGCTATAGAGCACATTAGTGACAAAAATTGAAGTATCTTCTAACTGCAATTACATAGACCATTTTTATTGCATGTACTACGCATCGGCTTCCCCTCATGCACTGCTAGTCTTCTATTATTACTATTTAAGAAATAGACAATGGAGCTTTTGACGATTGCCTCATGTGCTAAAGACATCTAAAATATATCTCTCTAAAATAAAAAAGGGAGCCTGTAATTGCTTGCCTAGGATGACAGTAGTCCTACTATCCTATTTCCCTTTGCATTTCTAATTTTCTGTCATTCCAGCTTGAGAAATACAACAGAAAACAGACAGCATCATCAAATGCCATAATGCTTGAATCTGTAGATCCCTTTGAGAATCTGACAAATACTATGGACTCTCCTCCCAAGAAACACAGAAATGAATAAACAAAATTTGACAATGAATGGCATAGAGGCCAGGGACCTCAGGAAATTAAGCAGCCTTGATGTGATAGAAAGAAAAGGACATAGATTTAACTGGCCCAGTTTCCCACCCCCCTCTCTACCTGGGATGAGTGTCCTCTTCAAC
The DNA here is from genome assembly GCA_963574655.1 of Perodicticus potto. NCBI lineage: Eukaryota > Metazoa > Chordata > Mammalia > Primates > Lorisidae > Perodicticus > Perodicticus potto. Next base: position 4,394 of record CAUYRH010011651.1, on the reverse strand, counting down.
AGAGTGCGAAGCTTCAAGAGGGACGCACATGGAGCACTGAGGGAGAGAGGGGACACCTGCCCAGTCAGACAATTCAGCTAAAATGATCCTGACAAGCAATGGAATGACAGATGTTGACTATATTGCCCTTACCAACCCCCTTCCTTTCCCAGAATACGTTGTTCTTTTTTCCCAGGGAGCTGGGTTTGGCAGAAATAGAAGCATCTTTGTAACTCCCACCCAGCATGGCTACCATCAAATGCAGGCTGGGGAGATGCAGGAACCCCATTCTCTTTCCCTAGTGTCAGTCTTAAGTCCTTTCCATTGGAGAACTCAGAATATTTGGGTGAGACTGTGGGTGCAGGTCAGGGATTTGATTAGTAGGCTTGAACTACCAGAAAGAGAGCTACAATGTAAGAAGCTAGAAATGAACATAATCTTGAGGGCATCTTGTTGAATTCTGTAAAGCATCCTTATCATAAAGTCCAAATCTTTCTATCAGAAAAACTAACACTAATTGTCTCTACCTGGAATATTGCATGACGTTAGAGATGCTAATAATCCACAATCTACAGAATAACAAAACATGAGGGGAAGGTAAACTAAAAAAATGAGGTATCTTCAATCTATAATGGCCAATGACCAAGGCTGAGAGATTTTTTAAACAAAGTCACAGAATTTCACAGGCTATGGACAGGGCAGACAGGATAAACAGATTGATTTTATTTTTTAAAATATTCAGTGAGTGCCCAGTGAATATTTCACTGTAGCCTTACAAAATAGCCAAAACTGACGAGGGTATAGGCATTCATTTTTATTTCCACACAGGTTCTGTGGGAGATAGAAAAATTATGTAAAGTCTCTGCCAACCAATAACGAACAATTTGAGATTAGTCACATAAAAATGAAACAAAACCCAACAATGCAGGATGTAGGAAATGCTCAAAGTTTACACATGAATGCTTAAAGAGAAGGAAAAGAGAATCTCTTTTAAAATGGTCAGGGAAGAATCCATGAAAAAGATAGAAATAGAGTTGCATCTTAAAGAGAAGCCAGGATTTGGACAAAGTGAAATGTAGAAGAAATTCCACAGGGAGAAGAATGGCATATTCCCATCTTATAGGAATATAGCACTTTTAGCCACAATGGCTTACAGATGGATTTGCCTATACATTATTCTGGAAAGAGTAAACAAAGGCAAAAAGAGCAATCTTTACAAAGGGGAATGTAGAAAAATAAGCTGAGAATAGATCATTAAAAGCCCTGTATGCCAGCCAGGCTAAGGAATGTTTCTCAAAGAATGGTCTATTTATGAATCGTAATGAATACGAGGTTCTTACTAAAGGTGAGATCCCCAGGCCTCAGGCAATATTCACTGAATCTAACTTGTAACTGCCTCCAAGGTGATTCTTATTCACACTAAAGTTTGAGAATCACTAGTTGAAGACTTCATACTTTGTTATAAAATTCTGACCACAATATATAAAGGCAGGGTTTATAACCATTGTTTAATACAATACGTAGAATGGATTAATTGTGTAGGGAGACCAATTCACTGCTACAGCCAAAAGACAAATGAGAAAGAAAAGATATTCTGTAATATGTATGACAATTTAAACTATTAATATGTAATAAAAAACTCTTCTAAATCAAAAGAAAAATATAATTTAATAAACAGACTAAGAATAAAAAAAAGTCTAAGTGGTTTATAAATTCACTGTAAATTTAAAAATTCAAATTAAAACAAAAAGCCAAGACTGTGAGAACATGAAGGAGCATGTTGTAAGAAGTACAATTTGGTACAAGCTTTCTAGAAAAAGAAATGTCAATATGTAGCAAGAACTTTGTAACAGTTCATGCCCTTTTATCTTGAAAATGCCTCTTCTTGGGAGTCTATTTTCAGGAAATAATCAGAGGAAAAGATATGGATAAAAAGGTATTTTTAAGAATAATTAGAAATAATTTTATAGCTAAAAAATGGGGTCTAGCATCCTACTAAGTTTTCTTTATACTTTTCTGCATTTTCCTATAATTGTATTAAAAATACTCCTGTGAAGTTTTTAACCTTCGAAAAGACTGTTAGAATATTCCGAATATGGTGACCACCAAACATTATCTGTCAAAGAGAGCACTGGCCTGGTGGTTAATTGGACTGACTCAATAACATATTTACTTGGTTGACTGTAAACACGAATAAACTGTTCGTCACTCAAATCACTTCTTTTCTACATATACAGTATATAATAAACCTATGAATACACTAAATACAGTGTATAATAAACTGTGACTGACGGTAAGCCTTAGAGAGTTGTTTGTATTTATTAATAGTGGGGTTCAAATAGTTTTCTATAGTATATCGTACATTAGCTTTGGTCATTGTAATCCTGCCATAGACCTTCCCCTTATATAACAAAGTATGATGAAGCATGTTAGTCTGCACCCACTATAAACAAGCTCACTATTTGGCAGAACACGTCTGTTTAGCATGGAGAAGGAAAAAAATTACATACTGTTTTTTAAAGTAACCCCAGCTGGCTAATTTAGAAAGCAATCTGGTAAACAGTCCCAATGGAACATCTGCACAAAACAAGGAGAAAACATAGAACCAACAAAACAAATGAGAAAGGGAAATTAATGGAAGACCAGAGTGAAAGAAACTCTATTCACTTAGCCTTTCTTAAATCATTAAGAATTTTAAGATTCCTTTAATTCTAAATGCGTGTATTACCGACAAATTTTACACTGGTTAAGAATACAATAAAACGTGCTGCTGCAAATTTTACTGAGGCCCTTTCCTAAATTACTGATTACTGCCTGTGCAAAGGAATAAGTCTTAGAATAAAGCAAGCTTCTAAAACCCCAAACATATCTACTGTCCTTATCTACAAATAAAACCTGTAGAACACGGTCAATGACTAATCTGCAATGCATTTTAACATTCTCAATTAACATATGTTGCTTTTCTCTTATAGAATAAGCCCAACCCCCAAATCTTCTCTTATTTGTCAAACAATGAGCACTCCAACATACTTCTTTCCCTCCTACATGCAAGTTATAGGCACTCACTGGGCATTCTATTATCAGTTATTTAACTTTTTGTGTCTTTTATCTCCGCAACCTTGTTATGGGTAACCTTAATGGCCAGATTCAATGTTACTTAATATATGTTACATTGTCTTATAAAGATTAACTGTCTCTCATCACTCCCAAACAGACAGATATGTGAGGATAGCAACTATAGCCTCAGCACCTACAGAGTCTAGCTTAAAATAGGCATTCAGTAATTATCTTCTGGGTATTTGTTAACTGAATTATAAAACAATTCAATAGATGAAAGCTATGTAAGTGACAAATCATTAAAACTATTGGTGTTAAAATGCTGCTAGTTCAAGAATAATTTACCAATCAGAATCTTTAAACTGGTGATGTGGTTTACAATGCCTGTTCTCTTGTGTACTACTGTGAGATCTCCTCTTCCGTTTGTGACTTCCACTGTAGCTTTCATGTCCCCAGCTTTCTCTGCTATCCCAATCAGGACAGTGAGTTCGTTTGGAATGCCGCATCTGTTAACAGAAATGAAAAGGTAACTGTGGAGGATATGGATGGTTATGTTTGGTAAAAATATTACACATTAATATTATTTAAATACATAGTATAGACAGACAGCACATGGGATCATACAGGTTCTAAAACCTTTTTAGGTAATGTTTCCCAAGGCATGGGGCACTGTACCACATCCAACTAGAGATCTAGTATTAAAGACAGGTAATACTGAAGGGTTTAATAAACATTTTCGTTAAATTCTTCTGATTACGGGCGGCGCCTGTGGCTCATTGAGAAGGGCGCCGGCCCCATATACCAAAGGTGGCGGGTTCAAACCCAGCCTCGGCCGAACTGCAAATCAGAAAAATAGCCGGGCGTTGTAGCAGGTGCCTGTAGTCCCAGCTACTTGGGAGGCTGAGGCAAGAGAATCACCTAAGCCCAGGAGTTGGAGGTTGCTGTGAGCTGTGTGATGCCATGGCACTCTACCGAGGGTGATAAAGTAAGACTCTGCCTCTACCAAAAAAAAAAAAAAATTCTTCTGATTATAACCAGGACTAATTCTCAGTGTGGTGCTTGTCTTCAACTAACACTTGTTAACTGTCTTTTATGTCCTTTTTTTTTTTTTTTTTTTTTTGAGACAGAGCCTCAAGCTGTCACCCTGGAGAGAGTGCCCTGGCATCACTGCTCACAGCAACCTCCAATTCCTGGGCTCAAGCGAGTCTCTTGCCTCTGCCTCCCAAGTAGCTGGGACTACAGGCGCCCACCACAACACCCGGCCATTTTTTGGTTGCAGCCGTCATTGTTGTTTGGAGGGCCCAGGCTGGATTCGAACCCACCAGCTCAGGTGAACGTGGCTGGCGCCTTAGCCCGTT
>CAUYRH010011649.1:0-13464 GCA_963574655.1 Perodicticus potto | reverse complement strand
ACATTTATTGAGATAATTGATAAATGTGATAGCATTCTATTCATCTTATTTTGTGAACGTCTGTTAGTTAGTTTTGTCTTTTGCATCACTGGGGAAACTAGGTTCTGTCCTATAATTTTCTGGGTGTTTACTTTGCTGAAGGTTCATTGTGATGTTCAGTGTAGGATAGGTTGAAATATTTCCTGTAAAACTGGTGTTGTTGTGACAAATTTCCTCAATGTTTGCATATTAATAAAAGATTTGATATCTTCATCAATTTTAAAGCTTAGCTTGGTGGGGTATGGAATTCTGGGCTGGAAATTGTTCTGTTTAAGTAGGTTAAAGATAGATGACCATTGTCTTTTTGCTTGAAAAGTTTCATTAGAGAAGTCTGTGTTCACCCTGATAGGTTTGCCCCTATAGGTCAGTTGGCGCTTACTCCTGGCAGATTGCAAGATCTTTTCTTTTGTCTTAACTTTAGATAAAGTCATCACAATGTGCCTTGGAGAAGTTCTGTTTGTATTGAGGCGACCTGGGGATCGATATTCCTCTGAGAGGAGTATGTCAGAATCTTTGATGATATTTGGGAAATTTTCATTTACAATATTCTCTAGAATGGCTTCCATTCCTTTGGGGCATTCTTCTTCTCCTTCAGGGATACCTATAACTCATATATTTGATTGGTTCATAAAGTCCCAAGATACTGTCAGTGAACATTCTGCTTTCTCCCTCTTCTTTTCGGCCTCTTTAACTATCTGAGTTATCTCAAGAGCCTTTTCCTCTACCTCTGAGATTCTTTCTTCTGCATGGTCTAATCAGCTGTTAATACTGTCCATTGAATCCTTAAGTCCCCTAATTGACTGTTTCAGCTTCTCCAGCTCTGCTATATCCTTCGTATCCTTTTATATTCTTCGTATTGTTCATCTCTTATTTGATTCTGTTTTTGAATTTCCTTTTGGTTATTATCCACTTTCTCAGCAATTTCTTTCATTGATTTTTGATTGTTTTCCACTTTCTCAGCAATTTCCTTTATTGTTTTCATTATCTGAACTTTAAATTCCCCTTCTGTCATTTCTAACATTTCTTTATAGGAGGAATCTTCTGAAGTAGCTATCTCATGATCCCTAGAAGGGGTTACTCTGGCCTGGGATTTCATGTTGCCAGAATTTTTCTGCTGATTCTTCCTCATGAGTGCTTTCTTGTGTCTGTTTCCTTACACTAATTTTCCTTTCACTTCTTTTTGCTCTTTAAGTTACTGTGATGCTGGTCAAACATTTTAATGAGTCCTTATGGTGCAAGACCAGAAGGATGAAAAGATTAAAGAGCAAGAAGGGAAAAAGGATTTAAAGAAGAGAGAAAGAAAAAGAGAAAAAAAAGAGAGAGAGAGAGAGAAGAGGGGGTGAGTAAAAAGAAATATTAACAAAAAGAAGAGAGGCACTAAAAGAGAGAAACAGGAGAAATATAGGTGTGTAGTAGGGTACTAGGGCCCAACCTTAGAGACCCCCTACCTCTGGAGGTGCTGGGTTGGGTGATTCCCTTGAGGTCAACAGCTCTTAGCCAGCCAGCTCAGACACAGTACCCCACCTCCACCAGGTAGAGAGGAAAGACAAAAATACTGTAAATCAAACAGAAAGAAACAAACAAAACTCTTATGAGATAAAATTAGGGGGGAAAATAACAGGGACAAAAATACTAGCAAAAATGAAATTCTATTTGTTGAAGAAGGCAAAAATGGAAGATTGTATTTAAACTAGAATGGTGAAAAAAAAAGGAAAAAAAATGTCAAGGAAACTTGTTAAAATTAAAAAACCAAAACCACAAAAAACAAAAACGAAAACCCCACAACCAAAAAACCAAGCAGTGTGTATATCTTGCTAAGTATTGATCGGTCAACAGGTGTTCTTTTGAGGTATGAGATGTTAATCACAGTGTGATACAGCTCTACAAGGTGGGAGCTGGAGGCCTCTGCTGATTACTCAGACCCTGCAGGTTTGGGGGCCCAAATAATTCCTCAGCCTGCTCAAAAGACATTTCAAGCCATAAACCTTGGCCAAGCAGAAGCTTTCCAGGGACAGCACTTATCTCTGGGATCTCTCCTGGCATGGCTTCCTGCTTATCCAGTGTGCCAAATCCAGTCTCCCCCATGTCCCTGAGGGCCACAGCTGTCAATCTGCCAAACACTTGGATCTCCACATTTCCCCAGTGGCACAATCCCTGCTTTGGGCAGCTCAGTCAATAGATTACTTGCTCCTGGTTTCTTGGCAGATCCTGGCACTGCAACACGCAGGGGCAGCCCACAGCTGAACGATATTAGCTCCTTTCTCAGAGGCTCAGTCTGGGGCCCCAGACAACACCCAAAGTCATCCGCGCACTGGCCCAAGATCTCCCAAGGCAGTTCAATTGAGTGTCCAAGTCCAAAAAAACCCAAAACAGCCCCCAGGTAAGGCTTTTCCTACTTGCAATCTCGCCTTTGCTGTAGTTACAGCTGCAGGCAGTCTCCGACTGAACAAAAGCACTCACCACTTGCCAGTTTTCCACTGCTTCTATCTTCCTAGTAGAGTCCAGAAGTCTCTCACTGACCTCCTGTGTCACCAAAGGGAAGCCTCTGGGTGAAACCCACCAGCCAGAAATGCCTGGGGTCCTCTCTCCCCACTCTCACTGCACCCGGCTGCACAGAAGCTGCTACTCGGCCGCCACCGACAAAAACTGTTTTATAATAAAATGTTGAATATCTTGTGCAATTTATTTATTTTTTTATTTTATATTTCTTTTCTTTCCTTTTTTTTTTTTTTTAGAGACAACAACTAGTTAATGCATAAAGAAGACCTGCTGATTCATTACAGAAGAGTCCAGGGGTAAAATTGGTGTCAGGTTTGGCCTCAAGGGGATAACAGCAAGGTCCTTCAGGCTTGATTTTTCTTTTTACAATTCTGAGCTCTGCTTTCTTTCTTTCTTTTTTTTCTTTTTTATTAAATCATAGCTCTGTACATTAATGCAATCATGGAGTACAATGTGCTTGTTTCATATACAATCTGAAATACTTTCATCAAACTGGTTAACATAGCCTTCATGGCATTTTCTTAGTTATTGTGTTAAGACATTTATATTCTGTATTTCATAGGTTTCACTCATAACCTAAAGTGCACCATAGGTGTGATCCCACCAATTACCCTCCCTCTACCCCCTCACCCCTCACCCACCCTCCCTTGCCCCTTTCCCCATATTCTTGTGCTATAATTGGGTTATAGCCTTCATATGAAAGTTATAAATTAGTTTCATAGTAGGGCTGAGTACATTGGATACTTTTTCTTCCATTCTTGAGATACTTTGCTAAGAAGAATATGTTCCAGCTCCATACCTACATGTAAACATGAAAGAGGTAAAGTCTCCATCTTTCTTTAAGTCTGCATAATATTCCATGGTATACATGTACCACAATTTATTAATCCATTCGTGGGTCGAGGGGGACTTGGGCTTCTTCCATGACTCAACAATTAAGAATTGGGCTACAATAAACATTCTGGTACAGATATCTTTGTTATAATGTGATTTTTGGTCTTCTGGGTATATACCTAGTAGGGGAATTATAGGATCAAATGGCAGGTCTATTTTTAAATCTCTAGGTATTCTCCAAACATCCTTCCAAAGAAATGTATTAGTTTGCATTCCCACCAGCAGTGTAGAAATGTTCCCTTTTCTCCACATCCACGCCAGCATCTCTGGTTTTGGGATTTTGTCATGTGGGCTAATCTTACTGGAGATAGATGATATCTCAAAGGAGTTTTGATTTGTATTTCTCTGATGATTAAGGATGGTGAGCATTTTTTCATGTGTCTGTAGGCTGTGTGCCTATGTTCTTTAGAGAAATTTCTCTTCAAGTCCTTTGCCCATCCTAAGATGGGATCATTTGTTCTTTTCTTGCTAATATGTTTGAGTTCTCTGTGGATTCTGGTTATTAAACCTTTGCTGGAGGCATAACTTGCAAATATTTTCTCCCATTCTGAGGGCTGTCTCTTTGCTATACTTCCTGTGTTCTTGGCTGTGCAGAAGCTTTTTAGTTTGATCGGGTCCCAGTAGTGTATTTTTGATACTGCTTCAATTGCCTGGGGAGTCCTCCTCATAAAATATTCACCAAGGCTGATTCCTTCAAGAGTTTTCCCTGATCTTTCTTCTGGTATTTTTATAGTTTCGTGTCTTAAGTTTAAATCTTTAATCCAGTGAGAGTCTATTTTAGTTAATAGTGAAAGGTGTGGGTCCAGTTTCAGTCTTCTACAGGTTGCCATGCAGTTCACCGAGCACCATTTGTTAAATAGGGAGTCTTTTCCTCACTGAATGTTTTTAATTGGCTTGTCAAAGATCGAATGGCAGTAACTAGCTGGGTTCATCTCCTGGTTCTCTATTTTGTTCCTTACATCTACCTCTCTTTTTCTGTGCCAGTACCATGCTGTTTTGATCACTATCGATTTATAGTACAGTCTCAGGTCTGGTAGAGAAAAAACCTCGAATAGCCAAGACATTACTCAGAAAAAAAAACAGAGCAGGAGGAATCACGCTACCAGGATTTTACTTGTGAATGATGTATTCAGCAATGTATTCCCATTAACTTTAACAGCTGTAGGAGAAGACAGAATTACAGGAAAAGGACTACCTCCACTTGGGGTCAGAGAAGATGAACTGAAGGGAAGAGTTTTGATCATAACTAAGTCTCCTGGAGAGGAAAGGTCTTGTAGCATTGAACATGAAAATGTATTCTCTATTTGCATAGGTCTGTGCTATAATTTGCTAACAATCATGTCCTATTTCCTCACTAGAGAAAAGTGACAGGATTCAGAGTGGCTTTGGTTTGTAATTGTAGCACTGTTCCTTTTAGTAACAAGGCTTGATACCTAAGGAGGTTGTCTGACAGTCAAAGATTGCCTTTTGAATTTAAAAGTCTAGTAAGGTCATGAGAAGTATAAATAATTAGGTCTTTTCCCAAGGTTAGCTTACTTGCCTCCAGTGTTAAGAGGGCTACAGCTGCTACCGCTCATAGACTGTGGCCATCCTTTGGCCACAATGTCAATTTCTTTACTAAGATAAGCTATAAGTTGTAGAATTGGACCCGAGGTGTTAGGTCAAAACTTCTAGGGCAATTCCAGTCTGCTCTGTAACATATAGATTAAATTATTGTCTGATAAGAAGACTTAAAGCAGAAGCTGATAAAAGAGCATTTTTAAACTTTTGGAATGCCTTATTTGCTTCTGGTTCTCATTCTAGACTGTCTAGGCACTTTTCTTGAGCATTTTTAATTAGCAAATAGAGTGGTCTGGCTATTTTACTGTATCCAAGAATCTGGAGTCTGCAAAAGCCTGTATTTTCTAAGAAGCCTCAAAGCTGTATGAGAGCTCAAGGTTTAGGGTGAGCAGTATTGGTTCTATTCTTTCTTTACCCAAGGCACTCCTCCCCTGAGGTACAAACACATTCTCAACCAGAAAACCCTTCCAGAATCATTTCTCAAATGGCCCCAGGAAGGCCTCTGTGCCAGGTGGTCTACCTTCACTTTAATAGCAAATCACTTCACTTGATATCTTCATGGCTGGCAATGAGAATGAAGCCTGTTGACTGCAGAGTCTGTTGTTTTGATGTGTAAAATGGACATTGTACAAGCATCTGCCCATCTTTTTTTCTTAGCAGGCATACATCAAAGAGCATCCTGAGGTGGGTTCTGAATCAGAGTCCACTGGCCCTTGTCCCTGATGTCTGATAACCCCAGGGGCTGTAGCATTTATGCACAGCCTGGTTTCACCATCTCCATCATTAGCAGGCAGCCCTAGAGGTCCTGGTCACTGTCTCAGCCATCCCACTTTCCTTGTTCTCCGAGAGGATGGTGGCATGGTGGCATGGTGTGGGGCCCTGTGGTGTGGGCTGTCCTGGGCTGTGCACCTGCAGCCACTTGTGTGTTCATTTCTAGCCCCATGATGAGATGGAGCTCTCAGAAGGGACTGCGTGCAGGCTCCAGAGCAGCTCACGCTGGCCCATGCCCAGGTCCAGCCCCAGGAAGCCAGGATTGCTCTGCATCTCCCCCAGCTTCTCAAAGGGAAGGAAAGAGCCATGTGGTGTTGGTAGCAGGTGTTTTGGGGTAGTGCAGACTTTGAAAAGGTCTGAAAAATGTCTAGCCATTGGGATTCCATGCTTCCGTGAGAGACAAGTCTCCTCCACAGTCTCTGAAGGGGTACCCATAGCCTGGGCACCCTTCTTCCCTCTCCCATCCTTCCCCTGGGTCTTCCCAGCCCCAGCACTAGGCTCCTTCAGCTGAAACAGTAGTGCTTGAGGCCATTAGGGGTGACCTGTGCCTTGCAGATGTTGGCCCTGTGTGCCCTTATACTGCTGTGGACCCTTCTACATGGAGAAGAGAGAGACCATGTTCTCAAATCAGAATGGAACAAGGATCTCTGAAGCCTTTGAATGATGTCATTCTTCCCAAATGCTGCACACGCAGTGTTCTTGGGACACTCTACTGGGCACCTGGTAACTTGTGAGACATGGCAAGCCAAGGTTCTCTGTGCTGAAGTGCCCTGTAAAGGAAGGGCGTGCCTATATTTATTATTTAAATTACATAAATTATTTTCAAAAGAACCAAAATTAAATCAGAATTAAATGAAATTGAGAATAAAAGAACCATTGGAAGATTAATGAATCACAATACTTTTTCTTTAAAAAGACTAATAAAGTCAATAAACCCTTGGCCAAATTAAGTAGAAACAGCAAAGTAAGTTCTCTAATAACCTCAATTGGATTCAACAAAGTGGAAATAACAAGAGCTACCACAGAGAAGCAAATGATCATCACTTAGTACTACAAAAAAACTCTGTGCCCAGAAATTTGAAATGTGGAGCAAGTAGACCAATCTGTGGAATCACACCACCTCCCTGTACTCAACAGGAAGAATCAGAACTCTTGAATAGACCCTTATCATGAAACAAAATTGCAACAATACTAAAAAAGCTTCCAAAATCAAAAAGTCTGGACCAGATTGTTTTACATCAGAATTCTACCAAACCTTCAAGGAAGAGCTTGTACCTACCTTGCAGAACAGATTCCAAAACAGTGAGAAGAAAGTGACCCTTCCCAACTCCTTCTACAATGCAAATATCACTCTGATACCAAAACCAGGAAAGGATCCAACAAATAAAGAAAACTATAGGCCAATATCATTAATGAGTATCAGAGGAAAAATACTCAGTAAAATCCTAACAAATAGAACACACCTACACATTAAAATAAAACGTACATCACAATCACATGGGCTTTATCCTAGGAAGGCAAGTTTGATTCAAAATACACGAATGCATAAATATAACTCACCACAAAATTAGAAGCAAAAACAAAGACCATATGATCCTCTCAACAGATGCATAAAAAGAATTCAACAAAATTCAGCATCATTTTCTGACAAGAACACATAAGAAAATAGCCATATATAGGACATTTCTTAAACTAATAGAAGCCATCTACAACAAACACACAGCCAACATCATATTGAATGGAGTAAAACTGAATGGATTTCTACTTACAGCTACAATCAAACAATAATGTCCACTAGTGCCACTACTATTCAACGTAGTGGTAGAAATTCTAGCCAATGCCACCAGGCAAAAGAAAGATAGCAATGCTATTCAAATGGGGACAGAATGAGGTCAAACTTTGCCCTTTGTTGATGATATCACCTTTTACTTAGAAAGCCGCAGGGACTCAAGGTACAGTGACATCTTGGGATGAAAAATTAATGTGCACCGATCAGTAGCCCTCTTCTATGCCAATAAAGGTCAAACTGAGAATCAAATCAAAGCCATAAACTGGTGTTAATCCACACTAACGTGGTGCTGAGATCTTTATATGTATTATTTTATTTCGCCTATTTAATGATCCTGTAATGTGTGTATTAGTACTCCCATATATGTTGAGAAAAAAAGACTTAGATTTCCTAGATCACACCATAGTTAATTGGAAGCCAACGAACAATTTAAAGCTCATTACGTTTATCTCCAAAATCAATATTAGAAAATAGCATTTTAAGATGTTTCTAGTAAAGGAGTGGTTTATTGCGTTGGAAAATGTTCTTTGGACAATAGATGCCTTAATTTTGCCAGATTACAGAGGATAGAGTAAAACAGTGGAAGTCAATTCAGCGGGATAGGCTGAAGTCTCCATTTGGAGAGTTTTGAATGTAAGAGAGGAGAGGATTGAATTTAAAGGAGAAAGATATCAGGAACTAAGGAAGGTATTTAGGAGTCTTTGACTTAGAAAAGATGGCATAAATGAATTAAATTAGGGAGACAGGAAAAGTAGGGAGATGACTAACAGGCTATTTTAGCATTTTGCTATGGACCAGAACTAGGGCACTTATTAGTCAGGGGAGTGCTACATTGTGAGTCTGCGTCTAGGAATGTTAAAGTGCTCATATGACATTTATTAAGCAGTGTGTTCAGGAGAAACTTGTTAATGTGCCATTTAAGACAATACTCCCATATTAGCAGGAGGGCACAAGAGGTAAACCCCCATCAGAATTCTGGGTTTACACGATCTCTTCCCAAGCCAGAACTTTGTCACATTATCCCCACTTGTGATTTATCTCTTGTTTCCTCTTGCCTATTTGAAACCCATCTCAGACTTTGGCATCTCTAGTTTTCTTGACTATTGACCTCTGTGTTGCAAAATATAAGTTTTATTATTATTATTCCAGTATTATGAGGTCAACTGATCAGGAGAGAATTGCCAGTGAAAAGATAGATTGTTTTAGTTCCTATGAGGAGGGGGCACACCACAGTACATGGAGCCACACCATATCTCATGGGGCCAACCACACTACACAGGGGCATGACACACCACATAGGGCCACCCCACACAGGGCCATGCTATACAGGGTCACACTACAGCACACAGAGCTGTACCACATACAGCCACACCACACCGCACAGGGCTGCACCACATACGGTCACACATGGGGCCATGCCATACACACAGGGTCATTCAGGGAAGCATCAGGGTCAGTCAGGAGGCAGAGAGAACAAGGGGGAAATGTGCATAAGGGCCTTTTATTATTCATTGACAGATTATCAAATGGTTTCTATAGGAATCGATGGTGAGACAGAGCAAACAGCCTTGGAAATGACAAGTTTGAGTGACTTAGGTGAGCTCTGGGGATTAGGGACTGTCTTCAGTTTTCTAGTACCTGTTTTGTGGTTCAAAATATAAGAATCTGGGGTGTGGGCTCTGGACTGGTTGGTCTGTATATGAAAGGTAAACTTGTAGGCCAGTCCTTTACTATTTCTAGGAATTGGCCAGCCTGGGTGCACAGTCCTTCCAAGACACCAACAGATCAGATATTGAAACTAGAAAATGTGATTACTGTTGTATTCCTATCCATTGATTTTTTTTTTTTTTTTTTTTTTTTTTTGCAGTTTTTGCTGGGGCTGAGTTTGACCCCACCACCTCCGGTGTATGGGGCCAGTGCCCTACTCCTTTGAGCCTCAGGCACCACCCGACTACCCATTGATTTTTTTTTTCCTAGCTTATAGATGATCTTTTTCTTCTAGACTCAGCAAAATTAGATCTATTCACAGATATCATTTGAGCTTTCTGGCTCAGCCAAAGGCATTCACTCATGGACATGTGGAGGTGGGCTATCGCAGTTCCAATAAACAAAGTCCCAGGTGAGTGTAATGGCTGTATTCCTGGCTCTACAGTGGTCAAGACAGTGTGAAAGAGAACTTGTGTTCAAAATGGCATGACATGTTCTGTATGACATGTGGCACTGGTTAGGTTAACACTAGCGTATGTTCTGTACATTCTTTTATGCAGTAGAGCAATGCTGCATTAAAAATCAGGAGAATCAGGTCTATTGTCTATGTTGACACTGTGTGACCCTAAGTCATTTGTTTCACTGGTTTTCAGTTTTCATTTTTGCAAAGAAGGAACTGGGGTAAGTAAACTCTATAGTCCTTCTAGTTCTAGCATTCTCTGATGCTAACCCATGAAACATATGGTACATACTTTTTTAAATTTTTACCTTGATATGCCAACTAGACAGACTCTTCTAACTTTTAGCTTAAATTATTCTACTATATCCTTCATTCTTCCATTCAAAAGAAGTGCAGTGTTAGGGAATTTATTACACATGACATAGCATGTGTTTATGGTTCAGTATGAGAGAACCCACAAGATGCTTTTTGCTCCAAATGTTGAGTAAAAAACAGCAGCTTAATCAGTGATTATGAATTCTGAGCTCAGCTTTCCATTTACAAACAGTGAGGCTGAAAGCTATAAACACTCTGACTTCTGCCTGGGAAGAGTTGAATGTTCTAGCAAATGTACATTACAATGGAAAATCCAGGATTAGTTTTCAATGTCTGTGTAATATGTTGTTTCCACAATTACTCTTCAAGTTATCACAATGTCCTAAGGTTTTGGGGTTGATGCTTTGCCTATAGCTTGGCAGAACTGTATTACATCTTCAGATGGAGAAACTTTGAAATAAAGCCCTCATGGAGTTAAGAACTTGTTTTACTCCCCCCTACCTTTTTGAGGAACCTCCTTTGGTGGGAATGAGGCGGATAAAACAGTCTGTTAACTTGGAAAAGGCTAAGACATTGACTTTAAAAGAAAAAAACAACACTTGATACATATATTTTCATCTTAGGTAAGGAGAAGCAGGAATGCTTATTTGTGCCAGCTGAATACCAATCTTTAAATTCATATTATAATATTAAGAAGCAAAACAGGAGAAGGAGAGAGGTGAGATTTGTGGGTGGTAGTGATGGTGAGAAGTAGTAAAATGGAAGAAGAGGATCTCAGAGAATTCTAGGGACACTTATTTAGTAATGTTTTATGAATATGAATTATAAGAAAGTGCAATAATATTACTCCTTTATTTGTAAATTAAGAGGGCATCTTTAATGTCAAGTGTTCAGACATGCAAATAAACAGATTTTTACAGTGGGTGTTTCTTCATGAACAGACTTGTCCTGTGTTTCTCAATACCTTCAAGGCAAGAACAATGTGCCAAGGGGTGAAACTAGAGAATGAACACACCCTTCAATCGTTTTCATGAAACATCAGTTTTTACTTTAGGATTATTTTTATGAAAATTCAGAAGTTCTTTTATTTACAATGAAATTTGAAGAAAATTTCCACTGATGACAGGCTGTTTTGGATTATACTGCCTCACTCCTTGAGGATAAGTAGTTATTCTTCTTTGTAGGGAGACAATCTAAAAGTCACTGTTCTTCCCATCCCTTTTGCTTTAGAGTTTAGAAATTGTATCATGGAGAAGTTGAGTTGCCATGGTAACCCAGATCTACAAACTCTAATGCTCTACTTTCATGGTCTTAAGGTGACAGGAACAGCTTCAGATCTTACAATGTCTCATTTTCATATCAAACATAAAAAGCAGAAGATCTATTTACCAATAATACTCCTATAACTAATACTGACAGGGATGATTATTACTATTTTTATAATTTAAAGAGCATAGATTTTCAGAGTACTATAGCAGAGCTTATAACTCAGTAGTCCTGGGGCAATTTAGCCCACATACTGTACTTTAGAAATAAGTTTGAATGGCTTTGGAGAGAGGAAGATTTCCACAATTCACTCCCCTACACCCATTGTCTTCAATCACACTCACTTCTCATGACCTCTGACTGTATTCTAGAGGCTCTCTTGGAATTTTTCAAGAAGATCATAATTAACTAACAATAATTTTAAGAATGGCTATCATCCTCCAGAAAGAAATCTGATATTCTCTGGGCTTAAGTGATTTGCTAATAACCTCTCCCCTACCTCAGGACTTTTTCTGTATCATACGTCAATTTCATTTGGAAGTTTATAAAACTTTTAGCTCAAGTTCAAAAATGGGCCCATGGGATGACGAGAACATTCCATCATCTCCCATATGTTCACTCCCCATAACTCTGACAGCTTTCCCAGAAGTCTGTCCAGGAAATAACCCTTTCCCCTAAAGCCCATAATCTGGAAGGAACACAAAAGAAAATCCCCACAGAATGTCTACTCCATGTGAACAGAGTCTTTCTTTTGCACATCATTCTTTCTTCAGCAGCTAAAACAATATCAGACATAGAGCAAGTGCTCGGTGTTCGTTAACATAAATAAATGAGGACACATATCTGGTGTGTGAGGTCTGAGTAAATAATGCATAGATGGTTTTCCTTCTCTCTTCTTTTTTTCTTAGTGTGAAAACTTGGCCTTGTTGCCTTTCTAGCTCCATTTCCCCTCTGGCCGGTATGACTTTTAGAGAGTGACTAGGTAACTGGCACTTGTCCTTGGTGCTTAGCACTGACTGGTATAAGCTGGCCAGGTGGTGTTAGGCTGGAGAGGTGGAATGTCCTCACTGAGAACTGCATTCATGCCTAAGGGGGCTGTGCCATCTGTGCCTTGCAGTCACACCTTCACTGAAAAATTCTGATATTATGGCCAGGTGCAGTGGCTCATGCCTGTAATCCTAGCACTCTGGAAAGCTGAGTTAGGTGGATTACCGGAGCTCAGGAGTTCAAGACCAGCCTGAGCAAGAGTAAGACCCTGTCTCTAAAAATAGCTAGGTTTTGTGGTGTGCCTGTAGTCCTGCTGAGGGAAGAGAATCACTTGAGCCTAAGAGTTTGAGATTGCTGAGAGCTGTGATGCCTCTGATATTATTAGGTTCACTGAGACTAAAAGAAGAGGTCTCATACATGTATTTACAGTTGTCAGTGTGGTGAATTATTTCAGCACATTTAAAAAAAAAGAAAGAGTGTATCTATTTGTGTAGCTGGGCCTTAAGTACTGAAAGTTGTGTTTTCAAACAGAGTAAAGGCTCTGTGCTTTCAGATGCTTCTTCCTCGTCTATACAATCCTGGTGTGGATTCTGGGGTTTGGAAGCTTATGCTTCTCTTTTGACTAGTGTTACTGGTCTCTGTCCTATACACTGATTGTAAATTTTTGTTTTGTTTAGTGATGTTTAGAATAGTAAACTTGGTTCAATTTACCTAGATTGTGCTACATCTGATAGTTCCATAAATCCAAACCTGCAACTGATACATTTATAGCAGTGGTTGTACCATGTGGCTCATTTCCCAAGGGATGAAGATGCAAAATAATCTTAGATAGTGATGAGTTTTCCTCTTCTTTTCTGTTCAAGAAATGTGAAAAATATAGGATTTAGTCTAGATGTAAATAGTTGTGCTTTGTATAAATTTCTCATTATAAGCAAAGAAACTAAAGCTAGAAGAAGAAATGCAAACTGGCCATTCCAATTTTCCAATATAATAATATAGTTAAGGTAGGATATTTATATCTACTTTTTTTATATTTTAACCTTGGAGGAAAAAAAAGACATTTTTACAGCCACAATTCTAAGTTATGGTATTTTAAGGGAAACAAGGCAACTGACCACAAATTTGAATACAGAATTCCTTTCTGATAAAACAAAGCCACTTTTGTGGATTAGTGGAA
>CAUYRH010011647.1:0-18389 GCA_963574655.1 Perodicticus potto | reverse complement strand
CTCAAGAACCTCCTCCCTCAGTCTCAGTGGGGGTTAGGCTTCTGGTTCATCAGGTAAGGGGGGAAAGGTGTACTATAAATTCAGAATGGTGGGGAAAACTTCAGTTCAGCTTTTCTGCTTAGAAAGAGAGTGTTCACAGTCATATCTGGGTCACTCTGGGGAAGCAGACCCTGCTTCACACCGCACTTTTCGGTGGGGTGATACAAGAGGTCCACAGTTCACCGCTTGTCTGTAGAAAACCCACAGGAGCAAACGAAGAGAAAAAAGAAAGGAAATAGAAAAGCAAAAAACCCACAGCTTTCTTGGGGGAGGGGACAGACACTTTTCCTTTCAGATGAATTTTGTACCTGAAGCTTGCTTTCTTGGAGTCGCAGCTTGCCTAAGCAGAGGTGACCTGCAGTTATCACTTCTCTCTCTCGGCTAGGATCCCAGCCTTCAGCTTAATTGCACAGTTTCTGAAGGTTATTTTTCCTTTTGGACAGGGGCCTCTTTCAGAAGCTGCTTCCAGTCGGCCATCTTGCTCTGCCCTCTCAACTTACTCTTTCTTAAGACTCCCATCAGACTCACCGATGCTTCCTTTGATACTCATGACAAGGCTGAACACAGCACTTTCCCTTTTTGCCTGACCCTGTTGTCAAGGTCAGACACAGACTGTGCTAGTTTGCTGGCACTGCTGTAACAAATTGTCACAAACTGAGTGGTTTTAAAACAATGGCAATTTATTTTCTCATAGTTCTAGAGGCTTGAAATACTAAATCAAGATGTGGCAGGGCCATGATTCCTCAGGACACTTGGGGAGAATGTATTCTATGTTTGCTTCCTAGCCAGAAACCTTGACATTCCTTGGCTTACAACTGCGTAACTCCAACTTTTGCCTCTGTTTTGACGTAGCATCATTCTACCTGTGCATCTATGACTTCCTCTATCATATAAGAACACCAGTCACATTGGATTAGTGCCCACCTGAATAACCTCATCTTTATTTGATTACATCTTCAAAGAGCCTAATTCCAAGCAAAGACAAGTGAACAGGGACTGGGGGTTAGGACCTCAACATATATTTTGAGGAAACATAGCTCACAACAGAGACCCTCCACCTGCAAATTCTTTATCTCATGGGTGATTAAAGCTGTTTGTGCCTCTGAAACTAGCTAATGGCAGGAAGAAAAAAATTCCTATGCTGATAACTGACTGAGACCTCTCCTGTTCACAAAACCATCCCGGCTATAAACCATCCCTCCTACAACATGCTGACCCACAGGGCTTCCTCCTAAAAGTCTAAGACAATTACACCCAGCTCAGATGTTCCCATCTTTGGATCTGAGGTACTCTCCCTATTGCTGCAGACTGAATAAAATTAATCTCCTTAATTGTTTGGGGTTTTTCTTTCCCATGGTAGGGCGTCATGACCAGATTCTCTTATGTTTTTTGAGAAACAATCCACTGTAGTGAATACAATGGTGCACAGTCCAAACTCCTGCTTGGGACCACTCACACTCACATTGCTGAGAGTATCAGCTCCTCTTGGCTCACAGCTGTGCCCTGGGAAGTGCTCAGTTCATTCACTGTTGGTACTCTAAAGACTAGACTGATACAACAAGATAATATATTTGTGACTTCTAGCTTCTGACTATACATACTCCCTCTCACCCCTCCAAGTAATACCAAAAAACAAAACAACAACAAAAATGGAGCCCATCTTGGTGTTGACTTTTCTTGTGTGCTTGATTTTGCAGGAGGCAGAAGCTGATGTGTACCCAGGAAATGACAGGCTTCTGTGTCCAAAACACATGGCTCACTGAAGCATGAGTAGTCACAGAGCAATGGAGAGGGGCTGGTCAGAGAAAATAAAAGCAGTAATATATCAAGAGCAACTAGAATTTCTTTTCAAATAGCCTCAAATGGTGGTGTGGGTTTTTAGCCCCTTAAGAAGAGGTACTAGAGTTGGCTCAAGGATTCTGGGGAGACTAAACATCAAAAAAGAAGGCCTTGGAAATGTAGCCAAAGATGCCACCATGCCAATGCTTGACAGAGAAGCAGTAAAGCCACTCACATCCAAATGGAACCCATAAGTCTGAACCACAATAATCATAGTCACACAATCATGCTCTCTAACAGCATCTCCCCTCCTCTGACCCTGATGTACCTGCCTAGAAATGGAGTGATCTTCCAAACAAGACTGAGATCTCATTTCTCACCCTCTATAGCAGGTATCCTCAAACTTTTTTTTTTTTTTGAGACAGAGCCTCAAGCTGTCACCCTGGGTAGAGTGCCATGGCATCACAGCTCACAGCAACCTCCAAATCCTGGGCTCAAGCGAGTCTCTTGCCTCCGCCTCCCAAGTAGCTGGGACTGCAGGCACCCGCCACAACGCCCAGCCATTTTTTGGTTGCAGCTGTCATTGTTGTTTGGCGGGCCCAGGCTGGATTTGAACCCACCAGCTCAGGTGTACGTGGCTGGCGCCTTAGCCCGCTGAGCCACAGGCACCGAGCCCATCCTCAAACTTTTTAAACAGGGGTCCAATTCACTGTCCCTCAGACCATTGGAGGGCCGGACTATAGTTTAAAAAAAAAAACTATGAACCAATTCCTATGTACACTGCACATATCTTATTTTGAAGTAAAAAACAAAATGAGAACAAATACAATTCACACCGCCGCATGTGGCCTGCGGGCCGTAGTTTGAGGACCCCTGCTCTAGAGAGTTAAAGCTTAAAGTCAGGATACATTTGATTTATAAAAACAAGGCTTTTTTTTTTTTTTGACCTCTCATGAGTGTATATCAAATTGTTAACTACTATAAAGGCAAATGTAAGCCAGACAGACAGAAGTACATAAATAAGACAGTTACCAACTGCTGATTAGAGCAGCATGTGTCTCCTGAAGCTCCAGCTTAAAGATCATAAATAAAGCCCTCTGGAAATCTACTCTTAAGCAAACTCTGGTGGGTCACCCTTCCCCTTGCCCTGCAAACAAAACACCTCCTTCTCCTTCCTCATTTATTTTGTAAATGGGAAATTAAATTGTCATCTCCAGATGCAAACTAGCTTAAATTCAGATACACAGGGCCAGGCTCAGCAGGTCTTTCCCACCCTTGTGGTGAGTGGAAAGAAGGAGCAGATTGTCCCTCTTTCCAGGAATCCCCCTCAGCTGGGTCTCTGTTTCCAAACAGCTAAAGAATATCACGAGACAGACTCTCAACCCCACACAGCCACAGCAAATCAACTAGCACCATCTCATGGAGAGATGTTTCTGGCTGCTGGAAATGCTCAGGGAAGAAGGAAGCCATTCTCTTGTACGGAATGAGCTTCTTCCCAGGAAACCCACTTAAGCTCTAGTCTATAATCTCCTGCTGTTGATCTCACAGAGATGTAGAGGTCCCGTTTTGCCCCGCCTGCCTCTCACCTCCCCCCAGGTGGAGTCAGAGAGACTCCCAAAGTCTCTCTGTCACACCCCAGTCTCCTCTCACATCTCTGTCTAGTGCCAAGGGAAACGCCCTTCAGTGTAGTTCCACACTTCTCACATCTGTGCCCTCGATTGAGTCTTAGGACCACAGCTTTCTAGTCCGTCTCAGTCATAAGAAGTCTCATTCCAATCACTTAAACCAATCTTTCAGGAACTGGGAAATCCTGCCCAAGATCAATCCAAATCCAATCTCAGGTGCAATGTGAAGGCTTTCCCTTCTCCCAGCCCATGCCTGACCTATAGCTTAGGAAGGAAAAGGCACCTCCTCAGCCTGCACCTCTCTCAACCTGGCCTGCCTTCCTCTCAAGAGCGACAGTCCAGGAGGAGGCAAGAGAGAAGCAGGACCCTCTTGTATAAACCATGTCATTCTCTTCACTGACAGCCCCTCCACTGGGGCTACATGTGGGTTTTGGGGGTAATACCAGAAGGACCTCCATGCTGATGTCAACCTAAGATAACAACAGACAGAGAAGCTCCAACAATGATTAGTTTATTTGGGAGTGAACAGAAGGATTACACCCCAGGAATTCACTCCCTGTGGCAGCCCATGGGGGCCCATGAGTGTACCCAGGGAAGCAAAGAAGACAGGTGTTTTAAAGACAAGAAAAGTAAGGTTATATAAGTTGTTCTAAAAACAAAATTATTCTGGGTTACAGAGACCAGTAACATGGGTGGCATGAGTCTCAGTTCAAACAGACAGTTACTAGGCAGATGTCCTCACAGGAATATTCTTTGTATGAGGTTGTGGTGGACTTTTTGCAGAATTGTGGCTTTCAGTGAGTCCTTGTAATAGCTGTCATGGGCACGTTTAATGAGAGCCTCTCCTTCATGGCTTCCTGAGTCCTTTTTTTTTTTAGGGTTTGGGATAGGTGCCTCCATTTTTATTCTGACAACTATAACACACTACACAATACGTGGACAAGGGCACAGACTCCTCGTGACTTTCTATATCCTTCCTTTCCTCACCTCTTGCTCCTTCATGTACCCATAGTTTTTGATGGCTGAGTCCTCCCGTGCAGGCAACCCTCTTCAATCTGCCTCCATGATGGCCCAGGGTCACCTGTGTTTCACAACATTTATGGATGATCCCCAGGAAGCTGACCAACCCCTAGCAGGCCAAGTGCTGGAAATGCAGACATCACAGGCTGCTCCCACCAGCACTCACCTTCAAGTTATCTCTGCAAGAAGTAGCACCATTTCTTTATGCTCCCAATGCCTTCTCACTTCCAGTGATTTATACCAAGTTCTCCCCAAAATTCTCCCACCATATTCTATTCTCAGGAAACCTCAGACAAGGCCTACAGGCTCAACTGCTCAGCAAGCATCAATCCCAGGTGGTCGCTGCCAGGCTCTCTTTTCTCTCTTTTCTTTGGGTAGGTGGGAACATCCCTCCCTCTTTCAGCTAGAAAGTAGAGGAAATGCCCCACCACTTTTTCTTAGGCAGGCAACTTCCTTCTAAAAATCCCAGCAACGACTTTCTCTTCCAGCATTCATAATCTTCTGCTTTTATAAAAAGGGAGCGAGGAGTACAGAATGAGGGACTGGGCAATGAGGATTATAGGATGTTGGGACCATGTTAAGTAAGCCCTGCCTAGGTCTCGCAGCCCCTAGGTGAGCTCTCTAGACTGTCGGGTAATTAGGTCTTGTTGCATTCAACTTTAAGGCTTCTGCAGAAAATTTCAAATGACAGGAAAAGTTTTGCATGTGATCCTGCTGCATATTCAAATGCTCCCAATCCTTCAAAGTCCCACATCAACCCTAGGCCCCTCCAAAAAGGCTTTCTGCTCTGACAACTCCGGCTCTCACTGAGAAATTCTTTCTGGAACATCCAGTGCACTTGATGTCAGAACAACACATTCTGATGAGTAAATATATTCCATCTCATGTTCGTCTCTTGTTTCTCCACGTCGGTCCCAATAGCACAGCAGACTTTTTGAAGCTAGAGACTGTGCTTTATACTTATTTTGTATCCCCTGTGGCTTTTACCACTTTACTGCCAACATAAAGGTGCTCAATACATAT
Source organism: Perodicticus potto (assembly GCA_963574655.1). NCBI lineage: Eukaryota > Metazoa > Chordata > Mammalia > Primates > Lorisidae > Perodicticus > Perodicticus potto. The sequence goes on along the minus strand of CAUYRH010011647.1, from coordinate 12,903 downwards.
TTGAAGTGAGTTGAATTGAATTTTCAATCAGACACATGCTGTACGGAGGGAGCCTCGGCGTGGTTAGGGGTGCAGCACACAGAGCAGAGAGAGGGATTGCACACCAAGTTTCTCTCTGAAATTTACACGTTGTAAAATTGAACAGGGCCTTTGTAAAGATAGCATATGCTGCTGTTCCTTGGAGATAGATAATGCTGTTTATACATCCTAAGGAATAATAACCTGGGCTCAGCGATCCAAAAAAGTATTGGGTCCTTTTGCACAGGCAGCCCTGCATATGAGGACCGAGAGGGGAGTGAAAGGGAGAGCTGGACATGGTCCTCTTCCCTTCTCAGCCTAACCTCTTCCCACTGAGGCCTGGTGGCCGACGTGCAGATACGCAGAAAATCCCTGCAGGTGCCATAGGTTAGATGGGCTTCTCCCTTTCCCCTCACCTCTCCTGTCACACACAAGCACATGGGGATATGCATGTTCTCTCAACGTATCAGGAGAAAGTTACTTACCAAAATGCAAATAAACAGTACAAGCCGAGGCTAGTTTCTCTCTTCCTATACCTTCAAGCTAGTTTCTCTCTTTCCATACCTTTGCACACCTCCACTACCAGGGACTCTTTTCAGATAGTTGTAACACTGTTCAACCCTATCAAGATGTACTTTGATACATTGAACTTTAAGATGTCTAGTGTGAATAAGTGAAAGAGAAACCTAAGGTCCTGGGCCTCAGAAGCTGACAATTTCAGGAATACCGCCATCAATATCAAACACAAAATGACAGGACAGTGGCCCCCAGGCTAGAGCAAGAAATTCAGAATTAAAGAATTAATGCATCTCCCCCCTGTGCCTTGTACACTTATGGGAACCCTAAAATGTGTACTATCAGTTCATTCCAAAGCTGATGGAGTTAGGGGTCCTCAGCCTCAGTCTCCAATTGATGCGCAGACACCACACATTTTCCCTTGAGTTGAGAAAGCAATACCAAGGCCCCATCTGCAGTTTCCCTGCCCCTCTGCTCTTCCCTACCCTGCTAAGCGACAGTGGCTGTGCTCTCCTAGACCCATTGGACCAGGAGGTCCCTCTTCCATGCCCAATTAGGTGGTTTCTTCCTCTAATTCTCCTCCCTTCCAGGGCTCAAATGTTACCTTGGAGTGAAAATGATATAATATCATTTCATATCATATCATGAATTATATCATATCATTTATAAAAGTGAACTAACTTAGAAGCAATTCTGGGTCATTTATACTTGATCTGTGACCCTCAGATAGCAGCCAGAGGAAGTAGGGCCAAAGAGAAGGCTTTAGGAGCCCTTCTCACCACCCAAAGCACCCAGTTGGCATCCTCTAATCCCACAAAGAAAGTCTCTAAGGGTTGAATTTTAACATCAGGGTGTGGAGATAACTGAGGTGTATGAGTTGTAGGTCTGCTTGGTCTTGTGGTTGACAGCATCATTGTCCCCAAAGTAATGATTCTTTTTATGTGACAAGAAGTTGAAGAAAGGGATGCTGAGTGAAGGAGTCCATATATTCCCCATAACTCGAATTACTACAATGAATTGCTCTATTAATCACCTTTGTACTAAACATAAATCACAAAAACAAAAACGTGCAGAGGCATGAAGTTAGCAAGGATGTGCTACTTCAACCCTGCACCCTGTGCCAAGTGGTGCAGCTGTGATAAGGGATCTGCACTGCCCCCACTTCCATCTGTTTTTAAACCACTAGTACAGATGTTTGTGGGAAAAACTCACAGCAGTGACTGAGATGGAGCTGACCCTTGGGAAAGTCTCCCAAAGTCATCTATGAGGGTCATCTTCCCGCAAAGGACTCCTCAGATGCACCATCTGGGCCCTACTCCCATTCAACCTGCCTGTAAACGGTCATGCCCTATTACACCAAACCACTCCGAAACCTGAAACAGTAGCAATATCCATGTTAAGAAAGGATAACTCAAAAGTATTTATTTCACATCACAGAAAGGAAGAAATCATTAAGGTAAATATCAAGTTGTCAAGAAATATGTAAATGGGATCTCATTTGTTTGTATAAGTTTTAACAAAATTTATGCTATTCTATTTCCCCCCAGCCTATAGGATACAGGCTCAAATTTGAATCTAAGTAGGCTCACAGAAAATAGGCACAAAAAATATGAAAGATGTTTTTTACGAAGAATAAAAAATATTTCCTTTCTCTGTCTATTGAAATATTCAGCCAAGTGAGTATTCTGTTAGTTTTTCAAAGTTTGGTTGAAGTCTTGTTTAGGGAAGCCTTGTTTACAGAAGTAAAACAAAACTACAAGCATAATAGAAAATCATAGAAGACTGTTTGGAAACTTTAAATTGAAAAAACAAAATTTTGAGAAACTGTAGCAATCTTTACATGTTTATTATAGCCGTGAAAGAAAGTGAATTTGAGAATGTCATTCGTGTTTACAGTCACCTTCCCCAAAGCTTGTGATTTCAAAAAAGCTCCACTAGTGAGGTTGACCTCAGTCAGCACCGTCCAACAAACCCTGAGAGTTGTCATGTACCAGGTCCTATCCAAGACCTTAACATACTACTTCATTAATACTTCCAGTAACTTTAAAAGATCAATATTTTAATGGTCATCATCTTACAGTTAAATGAAATTATAATCACTATCATTTGCCTGGCAGAGATGGGGCTTCAGCACCGTCAGCGTGGACAGCACCCTCTGCCCTGTCCCATTCTCTTCCTCTACCTCTCTGTCATCTGCCCCTTTGCCACCAAATCTGACAGGCCTCTGCCTACCTCTTCCCTGAAATCTGAGTACTGTTTTCTAATTGCAAAAGAAAAACATTCAGAAAAAGAAGGAGCCTGAGAGGAGAGAGGAGAAGAGATGATACACGAATGAAAGCTGCCTGGTAGCTGCCCCCCACCCCATGGCCTCTCTGACTGCGACTAGGGTTGTGTTAGCTTGAGGGTGAGGCCCAGCTGCTGGAGGACTCACTATGATAGGAGCCTTTCTGGGGCTCCTAGGAAACCTGTGGCCCAGCCTCAAGGGAAGCTTTTCTCTCACCTTCCATACACATAGCCCAGTCCCACTCTGACTCTTTGAAGACTGCTGCTTCAGGAACAGTGGAAAGGAGCATTTCTGGCAGAATCTTAAGTGTTATTGCAGTGGACACCATCAGCAGTGTCTTTAGATGAGCCAGGGAAGGAAACTGATCAGCAGAAATCAGCAGAGGAAGAAAGAAGCCCAGTGGCTGTGTCACAGAGGCCAGCAGGTCCAGTGTTTTGTACATATACTGGAGGAGACTTCTTATCATATGGTCATGGTCCAGAATAAACACTTAAATGTCCAGAGAGGAGTTTGGATGGGAGGAGAGCGCTGTCAATGTGGCTCCTGTACAGGCCAGTAAGGATAATGTTTGGACCACATTCGCAGTCCTGGCCCCCAGATATGCTCTGCACTTTCAGCATGATGTTGAAACCTGGAGTGTGTCCAGGGAGAGGTGACCATGCCGAAAGAATGTCTGGTGAAAGGCAATTTTCAACCCAAAAAAGGGAAGCTGTGGTAACTATCTGGAAATATTTAAAGAACTATCAAATGCAAAATTAATTGAATGTTTTTGCTAATATGAGAGAAGAACTTGGATCTTTGGGAGAGTTCATAGGGAAGCAGTTTTCAGCTCAGAATGGAGAAGATGTTCTGATCACTGCAGCTGTTCGACAAAGGCACAAGCTGTCCCTTCCAGGAAGGGTTGAAACCCTCAGAAGTGGCTCTGTATCTGTGACAGGCTACATCCAATTTACACATTGCCGAGGAGACTAGATTGGATGACTGCTCAGGCACTTCTGATTCTGAGATTTAAAACCTGAATATGTCAGAAACATTATTCCCTATTCTTAAGGATTCTGATTCAGGCTTTGGTCTTTTCCTAGCTATAGAAGCCATTGATTACATTAAAAATGCCTTCGCATAAATTGAGCATAATGAATAGGGTGTTGCCATGAAGAGAGCACTGAAATAGACAAGCCAACTCTGCTCCAGAATATTCTGCATAATCACTGCGCAAACTTGGAAAAAAATCCCTTGGGCTCCTTAGCATGAGTTTCTTCATATGTAAAATGGGCATCGGCTCATAGGTAACAAGAAACTCTCCTTGGCAATAGATTAATTGAAACCCCAGCCATTGGAGCATTCTGAGTGCCCCCCAAAGTCAGTTTGCCCCATGGCAAATCGTGAAGGCTGCCAAAGTGTCCCTCAGTGCTCTCACCTGCTCCTTCTCACAGATCTCCACACCTCAGCTACGCATTTCCTTCAGAATCTGACACCCATTGCTTCCAGGTCTCCTCTGTCATAGAGGAAAGAAATCTGGAAATTTCCCTCAGAGAAAGACATTAGCAACTTTAACATCTTCAGCCTTACAGATAAGTAAATATTTGTACAAACAAACATCCCCTGGGCAAAGGCAGTGCTGAACTCGTCCTTTCTCTTTCCTCTCTCTGTGGCGCCCAGAGGTAGGGCTTTATGCTTGGACAGAGAAATCTTCCTCGCATGGCTCAAAGAGGCAGATGGTATAGAAATTTTTACATGTAGAGCCAAAAAATTTTTTTCCTCCCTCACCAAAAGGGCTTAACTTGAAATTGAAGAGCAATTGAATGGAGCAGCATCAAGCACTTCCTCCTAATAAATGCAGCTGCAGGAGCTAGCCTAAGAAATGTGATTTTCCAGCCTGCTTGGCCAAAGCTGTTATCACCCTTACGTGAAACACATTCTCTCTTAAAACAATAATCAGTATTAGACACCTGCCGCCTTCCATTCAAATCCTGTAATATGCGGAGATCTTCTGGCTGAGGCAATAGGAAGGGAAAAGCCTTCTGGGTTTGTTTCATTGTTTACCTGGGCCAAATTCAGGAGCCTGAGTAAAGAGCAATGAGAGCAAAGAACTGGATGGTCACTGGGAGCATCACCCGTGAAGCAGGTAGGGTCCACGTCCCTCTGTCCTTCCCACCTCCACTCAGTGTGTGTGTGGCTGTCAGCAAAGTTATGCTCCAGCGGGAATCATTATTAGCAAAGGAAACATTTGTTGTCCGGATGGCCCATCTAAGACATTCAAAAGGCCAACAGTGCTTACAGAAAGACAAGGCCCCCACCCTCTACCTCTAGAGCAGTGAACAAAGGTCCTCAGATTTGGAGATTGTGAGCAATTTGGGATAACAATGCCAGAAAGGATGTGGGGAATAGAGGGAAGGAAGGAGAGCACCCAAAGGGAAAGGGACCCCAAGCCCCCAGTTGAAGCCCCTCCCTGAGTGAGTATGACTGCCTGGTAAGAAAGTGCGCCTCTGGTTATTATGACACCAGCCTACAGGCCGGCGCCTACTGCAGGGGAAAACAAGTTCTTGGCATCAGAAGACTACACCAGGTTTGAACATCAAGTGTACCACTTTTTGGCTGTATGACCCTTGGAAAGTTCCATAGTTTAAGGGGGATCCTCTTCTCTGTCCTCTCAAAAATAAAAGAAACATTTTCTGATAGCTAAAGTTTTAGGCCGATAGTTAAATACTTACCAAATTCATCCAACAAATTCATATTGACTAGTTATTATGGTTGGTGGCTGGCATTCTTGATTTCTATGCTGCTTTTCACTGACAAAATTGTGGCATTTTGTAGGTAAAATACTAAAATTTTAGTTTTTCAAATTAAAAAAATTAATCCAAAATATATCTGAAAGTGACATAGGGCTTTAAAATTTTAATGTGACTAATTTAGAGAGCATTCTTCTCTCCCTCCATAAGTGGAAAAAAACGACAATGAACAAAGCAAAGACTCCTTGCTGGAGTAAGTCTCATTCTGAATCAAAGACTCTGCGTAGATAGGGTATGTACAGAATGATGGTGTTCAAACTGCTACAGGCCCCTCTGTCTACACACAGCAAAATACATGAAGAAGAAAAAAGCAAATCAGAGTAGCCTCTTTGAAATGCAAATCATAGGTTGGCAGGCATAAAAAAGAATGCATTTCCTAAACAAAGAAAAGTTCAAAAAGATCTCAACATATTCAAAGAAAGGAAAGACTTGTTTGATGATAAAGGAGCCAGAAGAAACTATTTGGCCTTAACTCATAACTACCTCCTCTCCATGCCCCCTAGTGTGGGGTCTCCAAAAAACACATTCACCAGCAGAAAAAAATCGCACAAAAATCTCACTTGTCAACGACTCAGTGATGACTCTATTAATGTACTCTGGTTTTTTCTTAATACGTTACTTTTTAAAAATATCTTCAATCATTTAATTTTTATTTTTTAAATTAAATTTTCTTACTTCTTTGACAGAGTAAGACTGTCCAAAAAGCATCTTACTTTTTGTGGAACTTTGTTTCCTTTTTAGTGCTACTTTATTGAATTAATTTTATCTCCTAATAATTTAAATTAGTATGGACATATGTTAATCATTTACATACTATTATATTTTCACTTCAAGTCTTATAACATATTTATACATTTTCACATTTGGAATCAATTATGTATTTGGTTCAAATGTTCTGTGCTTCTAGAATTCTGAATATTTTTATCCAATATAGCATTAAATTTATTTAAGGATTACATGGAAATGAAAACTGTGATGCTCATGGGAATGTTTTCCCTTGGTGGTATACTCATTATTATTACTTGCCTTTATATGCTAGGTACTACATAGATATGACAGAACAGTTATCCTTCCTCACACTTTCTTTTTTATTTAGAGATAGAATCTCACTTTGTCACCCTCGGTAAAGTGCTGTGGCATCACAGCTCACAGCAACCTCCAGTTCTTGGGCTTAGGCGATTCTCTTGCCTCAGCCTCCTGAATAGCTGGGACTAGAGGCACCTGGAACAATACCTGGCTATTTTTTCTTTTTTTGAAGTTTCACCAGGGTCGGGTTTGAACCTGCCACCCTCGGTATATGGGGCCAGCGCCCTATTCACTGAGCCACAGGCACCGCCCTCTTCCTCACACTTTCAAATGCACATATATAAATTACTGTCATAGCTTCTATCATATTGAGATAAAAGAAACATAAAAATCATTCCAGTGGTTTTCACATTATGCCGCAGGCAGCAAGCAAGTCCTGGGGTCTTGCAAACAACCATGCTTGTTGTCCTATGAGGGCGTTCAAAAAGCACTGGGCTCTTCCAAAATTGTCTCTGTTTTCAATTATGGATGCAAAACTAGCATGGAAACAATTAGAAGAGCCTATGAGATCTTAACATCTAATAGATCTTCTTGGTGATAGTCATAGTCAAATCATGCAGGCAATGGCAGGATTAGCAACAGAAAGAGATAGAACAGGAAAAACAAACAAGTCGAATCTTCTTGCAATGACAAGCAGGGGTGCCCATCAGGTGGGCATTTTTTCAAACATTTGGCATTAGATTTTCGTTTTTCCTGGAAAGAGTAACTTGGGTTATGGAGCAAAATTGTTGGGTCATCTAAGGAGAAAGCAGCATGAAGGAACATGAGTGATATGAGGCAGGCATGGGGGAGGGGGAGAAAACAGGTGCACCCTGAAAGGAGTTTTGAAATTATTTAAACAAAGCTGCTTGTTATTTTTCCCAGTTTGTACAAAATGCAAAAAGAAAAGAAAAAAGGCAGTATCACAAAGAGTATGTCACATCCCACCATCAAAGCCTCAGCCCATTCCTAACTCTGCAGACTCTAGTCACCCTCTCCGCAGGCAACATGAAGTCAGTAAAACGAGAAAACAAAAGAACTAATTATAGCAAGATGTGTCTTGATTAAGAAAAAATGTAAATTAAAGAATGTAAATACATTTTTATTTCTTTCCGGCAACAACAAAAAACATCAGTGAGGATCATGGATTGATTCCCAGATATTATACCAAGTAAAATTGGAGGATTTGCTTTCTTAATTAATAAAAGCGAAAGACTTTTATTCAACACATCTAAGTGGAGATATAAATGAGTGCTTCTAGAACATTAATGTTCCTTAACAACTTAAACATTAATATCTTTAAAACTTATAATTCTTCATTATTTATCTTAGATGTTTATTATTATTTAGAGAGAAAATGTCAGCATCTCAAAACATCATCAATTTCAAATTTCCTGAGGTCCAAATTCATGGAACCGGTACCAAACACCCTTTACTAAATGTCGCCCTAGGTGAGTGGCATATCTTAAAGCTTACATTTTACCTGAAGAAACCGACACTAACAAGTCAGAGATTAAATATATAGTATATCACATGGCAGTAAATTCTGTGGAGAAGGGAAAAGAAGGAGAGGGAAAGTATGTATTAGGAATAAGAGCATTGGAGGAAGTTCCTTTTTAATAGGACGGTTGGGGAAGGGAGACCTTATTTATAAACAGCATTTAAGCAGAGGCCTGAAGGCGATTAGGGAAGGAGACATGAAAATTACCTAGTAGAAAAACATTTCAGCAGATGCAAAGGCCCTGAGGCAGAATGGCCTGGATTTGTTTAAAGAGGCCAAGAATGCAGTGGACGTGTAGGGCAGTCCGTAGCAGCCTCTTCTGGTAACCCCGTCCAGGGATGTTTCAGCTGCAGAGAGGGGCTCCAGTCAGGTCACACCCTTCTCAGGGAAACACTCATCCAATAGCTGATGAGACGAGTATAAAAGTTCAGCCCCTTTTGCCTGATGGAAGACAACACCCACAACCACACACACACATGCTCTAGTGACTTGGCAGGGCTGCCGGCAGCTTTGCTGGGTAGACTTAGTGCAACTTTCTCCTTTCCCCTTCCTCCTTAGCCCACTTCTTCAAACAGTATTGACCCCTCATAAATATCCAGCACAACAAACTCCTTCTCAGTTCTGCTTATGGAAAACCTGACCTGCCAAAGAGTAAGCAAATGACACAGCAGGTGGAGATGAGTTCAGAAAGTTATCTGGGACCTTGACATTAGCTTTTACTCTGACCAAAGGGCTCACGATGCTTAGGAGCAGAGAGAGGTGGCTTGGTCTGATTTGTACTTACAAAGATTCCCCCTGGCTATTGTGTTGAGAAGAGAATGGAGGGGGACCAGGGTAGAGCAAGCAGAGTACAGCACTCACCTAGGCAAGAAAGGATGGTTTGGATGAGGCAGGAGTGATGGAAGAGGGGATCATGAGAAGTTGTGGGGAGGCTCCCTATGGGTAGGTTTTGAAGCAAGAGCCCGTATGACTTGCTGATGAATTGAGTGTGGAGTGGGAGGGAAGAGAAAATCAAGGATGCATCTTCTGTGCTGGGCTGAGGGAGTAGACGACCAGAGTTACCCTGTACTGAGGTGAAGATGTGGAAGAAACAGATTTGCTGGAGAATGTTAAGAGATCAGTTTTGGACTCTAGACAATTGAGATGCTTTTTGGATAGCCATGTGGAGATATTAGGAAGACGGTAGGATAAATGATTCTAAACAAGAAGGTATAAATTTAGAATCATTGACGTATGAATGGTACTTAAAAACCATAAGTTGGGGAAAACAGTGAGACTAGAAAGAGGAGAAAAGATGTCCAAGGACCTTGGAACAGTCATTCATTACAACATCTGACCATCCCCTGTGGTCACAGTACCCTTCTCATTACTATGGCAAACATACTCTGGGATGAGCTGGAGTGTTCATAGGAATGACAGGCAGCTTAGGCAATCAGTGGTCTCCATCTCAACTTGAAGAAGCTTGTTCTCAAAAATCTCATGTTATCTTTCTCTTGAGCTGTGAGCAGGAAATATAAATTATTTCTACATAGCATCAGCCTTTACTAGACATTTTGTCCTCTTCATGCCCAGGATTGACAGATCGATCCAATGCTCAAAGCATGTAATCAAACATATTAGCTAGGGCAGGTAAAGAAAAAAATATACCAAGACAGAAGAGACTGGAGCTCATCATCCTGTTGAATGAACAAAACAGTTCAGGTTTACAAATTCCGGCTGCAATAGTGCCTAACACTGAGAGCAATGAACTGCATTATCAATCAACAAAGTTTTGACTCTGGATCCAAGATACATTTTCTTAATCATGCCCAAGATAGATCTGCTAATCTCGATTAAAACAACCTTTGTCAATCAAGTCACAGTTTAACTTTTTCTGTCACTGGGAAAACTTAAATTGTAGGTTACTTTTCAATGAGCAAGAAAGTAATATTAAGGAAAAAAAAATTGGCCTGGGTGCAGTGGCTCATGCCTGCAATCCTAGCCCTCTGGGAGGCCAGGACAGGAGGACTGCTTGAGTTTAAGAGTTGGAAACTATCCTGAGCAATAGCGAACCCCAGCCTGTACTAAAAATAGAAAAATTAGCCAGGCATTGTGGTGGGCACCTATAGCTCTCCCCTACTCAGGAGGCTGAGGCAGGAGGATCACTTGAACCCAGCAGTCTGAGGTTGCTGTGAACTAGACTGATGCCAAGACCCTCTATCCAAAAGAGTGAGACTCTATCTCCAAAAAAAAAGAAGTGACCATAAAGCTCTAACGATCTATTCTAATTAAAATAAAAAAGCATGAATCACATATGCACATAAAAGTTTTTAATAAAATTCTTTTTCTTTCTTTTTATGTCTTCAATAAAAAGACAGGTAAAAGTTAGGTGTGAAGGCATGTGCAAAAACAGTAAGACAACTTGTTCTCAGACATAATGTTCAGATGAATTACATGGGCTCTTGTTAAATGTGGACTCTGATTCAATAGGATCTGGTGTGGATTTCTGAATCTTTAACAAGTTCCCAGCTATGCTAAGGTTGCTGATCCACAGCCTGCAGTAACAATGCTTTAGTTAACATTATCTGATGAGAAGGTAAATGAACCATATGGCAGAGAAAAAACTCTGCAGACACTTAATTACTGGAAGATCTTGAATATAGGTGCACCTTCACAGAGAGGGGAGACTTTTGACTGCAAGCAGAAAAATTGTAAGTAATACCTGTACAAACCTAAGAAAACCTGAGAGAAAATCAAAACATTTTACAGAATAAAAGGTCAAATAATGATTGAAAACTATAGACTGTTCTGTTAAACTGGTACCTAATTACACATAGGTCTTTATATTGCTTTAAAATTTACAATCTAACTTAATTCGTACATCCTATTTAAAGGTAATGTTTATGCTGTTTTAATAGCTTACTTTAATGCCTTTTTAAAAGAATAATTAGGTAGGGATGCTTTTTTATTTTCTGTGATTCAGTTGTCTAAATGATTTACAATCCTGGCTTCACATTATATTCCAGAGAGATTTAAACATACTGATTCCTGGCCCCACCCCTAGAGAATACGATTTCATTACTTTAATGATGGGTTCTGGGCGTCAATAAATTTTAAACCTCCCCAGGTGATTCTAATGTGCAGCCCAAGGTAGGAACCAACAAATTTAACCAAACCTAAGAGAACTTGTGGGCTCCATGAGACTTTAACCCAAGAAATGTCACCCACAGAGAGGTTGAGCATCTGTGGGGAATGACTTCTGAAGACTAATCTTGCAAACCCAAATGTATAAAGTTATAGCAAATATCATAAAGGATTAACCAAATCCTTTGATCTCAAAAACTTGTGAAAACCCAGTCACTTCTCTTTCCTTTTTCCACTTTTCCAAATCAAAGGCTTCAGACAGATTATCTTTAAGCAGGTTTCAAAAGACTCCCACTGAAAGTAAAATGTTGGTCCCAGCAGGTATCAGAATGAAACCAACATGAAGAACTATTCTTGAAGTATCAGAATTACCTATTGATCCTGTAGTCCTTTAAAAATACACAGAAGGAAGAAAAGGAGGAAGTGAGAAAGAGCGGGGCGGGGTTGGGTGGAAAGAAAGGAAGAAAGGGAGGAAGGGAAGGAAGGAGGGAGGGAGAGGAAGGGAAGGGCGCAAGGGAACAGTAAGCTCCTTTGGTTAAGTGTTCTATTTTTTTCTGTGAGCCAATTCTGAGCAGAAATAGTCCAAAAGAGTGATTTTGGACACCAATGTCTAAGTATGCATCTAAAAGTGAAAGGACAAATTTTAAAAATTAAATGTTTCTTTTTTTCAGACTTCACAGTCCACACTTGACCAAAAATCATCATGAAGACAAACTCTGGAACCTCTGGCCAGACTAATTAGAAATAAAAAAGTAAACTATCTAGTAACCTCAATCAGAAATGATAAAGGGGAAATTACAATAGATGCCACAGAGATACAAGAGATCATCTCTGAATACTACCAGAAACTCTATGCCCAGAAATCTGCAATGTGAAGGAAATGGATCAATATTTGGAATCGCACCCTCTCCCTAGACTTAGCCAGGGAGAAATAGAGCTCCTGAACAGACCAATTTCAAGCACTGAGATTACAGAAACAATCAAAAATCTTCCAACCAAAAAATGCCCTGGTCCAGATGGCTTCACACCAGAATTATATCAAATGTTCAAGGAAGAGCTTATTCCCATAATGCAGAAATTATTCCAAAAAATTGAGGAGGAAGGAATCTTCCCCAACACGTTCTACGAAGCAAACATCACCCTGATACCAAAACTAGGAAAAGATCCAACTAAAAAGGGGAATTTCAGACCAGTTTCACTCATGAATATAGATGCAAAAATTCTCAACAAAATCCTAGCCAATAGATTACAGCTTATCATTAAAAAAGTTATACATCATGATCAAGTAGGTTTCATCCCAGAGATATAGGGCTGGTTTAACATACGCATGTTCATAAACATTATCCACCATATTAACAGAAGCAAAAAGAAAGATCATATGACCCTCTCAATAGATGCAGAAAAAGCATTAGATAAAATCCAACATCCTTTTCTAATTAGAACACTGAAGAGTAAAGGCATAGGTAGCACATTTCTGAAACTGATCGAAGCTATCTATGACAAACCCACAGCTAATATTTTACTGAATGGAGTAAAACTGAAAACTTTTCCTCTTAGAACTGGAACCAGACAAGGTTGTCCTCTGTCACCATTACTATTCAACGTAG